>SNQJ01S0015558.1:118345-153595 GCA_010110895.2 Picea sitchensis
GGATCCAACTCCTATTTTCTGTGATAATACTTCAGCAATTGCTTTATCTAAAAATCATGTGTTTCACAAGAAGAGCAAACACATTGACACTCGTTTTCATTTCATACGCGAGCTAGTCAATAATGGTGATATTGCACTGCAATTTTGTGGTTCTCGAGATCAGCTTGCTGATATCTTTACAAAGCCACTAGGAAAGACAGTTTTTGATTTTCAGAGACAACACTTAGGCATAATCAGTGCTGATGATTGTAATTGTTGAGTTTAAGAGGGAGTGTTAAATATAATATAACCTCAACAGGCTGACTGTACACTGCCAGCTGTCCTGGCCAGCTGTACTTTCTATTCTTGATTTGCTTGAGCCTATTTAGCTCAGCTATTTCCCTTTGCATAGTATCTTCTTCATAGAGTTCTTCATTAACTCTTCTCATTGTAACTTCTTCATATATTCTAATATATTGTTTTCTGTTTTATTCTTTCTCTCTGCATTTCTTGCTTCACAATTTATCAGATTTGAACTTGTGACCTCTTAAGAGGAAACACATGTTCTTAACCATTAGGTCCACTCAAAATGTTCTAAGACTGGTATTCATGTTAAAACACCGATACTTTTAGCCAAAAATCTCTCCTTATAATTGCATCTCATGTACTATTAATATGTCTTCTACCAGAGTTCGATCGCAAGAATCCTTAACCGGTTCAAACCTCAGAAGAGTATCCTTCTATCATTTACCCGTGCTTGATATGACCAATACATAGCTTGGACACGTATAATAATTAATTCAACTCATTCCTGGGCATATTTCCTTCTTCAAAAAAAAATGCTTCACAAAGTTGGCACTTGATTCCCCTGCATTGAGTGGGAAATTCGTTTTGGGTTATCCACTAACTCTCCAGCTCCAACAGTGCATGAAGCTGACACAACATAAACCAACCTGAAAAATAATTGATTCCACTGCCTCACCGTTTTTAGAGTGGGGTTTCATAACAGAAGGAAATCGATACTTGCTCCGTCTCCCATGCATATTTTGGCTCCACTGAAAATGTACTCTTCTTATATGGTGTTAGAGATACATAAACACTACTGGAAGTGAAGTAGCTACGATAAATCGTACAGTGAGGATGATCACATATGTCGGGAGGTCAAGACGTTAATTAATTCTCGTGAATTGATAATAATGGTCTCTCCTGCTCCATGACATCTACCCGCGCTTTTTGGCTTCCATTTTCTACAGTTCCGTCCAGGCCGTTCCTTTTATTTTTAAAAAAGAATGATCAATGCAAACCAGACATCCAGAATATCATGAAGACAATGATTGCCTCCTGCGATCAATCTGTTCAGTATGCTTGGTTTCCAGTTTAATGGAAGAACGTTGTATATATCTAAGACACAAAATAATTATTCTCCTTAATTGCGGGAGCAACAAACAATCTCTAGAGTGCATACACCAATCTTTGGCGGTCAAGATGCGAACATATGTCACATATTTCCTGGTAGCATCTTTCCTTAATAAGCCAAATCTTCCTCGAAACACTGAAAGGGTTATGGATGTGATCAAGCTCTCGAAACACTGAAAGGGTTATGGATGTGATCAAGCTCTCTCTCATTTCTGTCGCATGAAATGGTGGCCAGGTTTCTTCATATGCCCTCGATTTTGTCGAATACTCTCCTCTCATGGGAATATTCAAATTTAATTTTAAATGGCCACCAATTCTTGTGTATATATTATATTCTCTTATAATCCTTTGCCAATTGTATGAAGGACACGTTCCTAAAATAATCCATCATTGAAGTCATGGAAGTAATAACCCTTTTACGTTTCCATGCAAAGAGTCTTTAAAAACCATATAGATGTGATGATCCTACTTTTTCTTAGGATATGACATGAAGATAATGTTAAGGTGATAATCCAAAAAGATAGTATAATCCTTATATATCACAATTTAAATATTTGAAAAAGGGACTTGTCATATATCTTTAATATGACATGGTCTTAGTAGGTTTTGGAAAACTTATTCACTTTATCTTTATTAATATGACATGGCCTTAGTAGGTTTTGGAAAACTTATTCACTTTATCTTTATTAATGGCTATATAGAATAATATTTCGAAAAGTGAGGAAGGACATGAAAAGTAATATGTTTGATAAGACATGAAATGATTTCAATCTATAACATAGTATTATTTTACTCTCTTATCGAAGGTTAAGGTAAGTTATACACTTATTCTCTTCTTGAAGGTTGAGGTAAGTTATATAGGAATAAAAAGTGATAATAAGGTCTTTTGACATACAATGTTATCGACGTAAATAATGTGCGGAATGAAAAAAAGGGATATGCTTAGAAATAAGTCGAGTGTCACAATAAATTTACTAAGAACATTGTGCTAATATTTAACGAAAATAAGCGAAACTTTGCGCAAGCAGTATGATTCGAGAGGGAGCTTGACAACACTTTGTCAGCTAAGTACAGTTGACAAAAATATTCATCAACATTACACTCATCCTTCAAAGTCTAACCCCTTATACACTATTACCATTGCATTGAAAGAACCATCCACTTGGTCCAATTTAGTTGCAGTCCTCATCAAACACATGCTACCATCCTCAACCATGGCATCTTTCTCAACCAACCTCAAATTCTTTGGAAAAATCACCCACATGAGAAACTAACATGACCGTGTTATGGAGTAGATCACATGACTGTGTTATGGAGTAAATCTATGACATATCCATACAAGTCACTCAGATCTTTTCCCATTCCTACCAAGAATTCATTCACCTCATCATGCATTTCCTTTGTAATAATAAACATATTCTTCTTGGTCTGAAACTAACTGCATTCTTCGAACTAATCTTTTGAGTTAACAAAGTCTCAACCAAATAATTTACTACAGATCTTCTCCAATTAGCCTAACTAGCGATCTAAGTCTTTGTCCTCAGGTGTTGGAGTGACTGCCATGATTTTTCATTATTTGGCCATGGAGAGGCATAACTCCATCCCATCAAAACACATAATGCTTTATACAATCCCAAGTGTTCTCATTACAGCCTGGGATTTGGGGCATTGTGTGCATGCATAAAAGGGCTATGAGTATCTGTAAAATCTTTGGATTGACTACAAAACACAACTGGTATAACTTCAACAAATGTCAAATATTAATTGAGCTAAAATTTGAAGAACATTAGATAGAAAATTCTAACTGTAACTCCCTTGTACCAAAAGCTAAGATTACTTTGAGATTACCCATTCTTGAAATATGAGGCATGCCAATGAAAATGACTCAACTATGATGTGTATTAGAGTGGATTTAAATTAAATTTGTAATAATCCATGAACTGAGTCTTTTGCAAGTTGAAAACATGGTGTTAGAAAAACCAGGGCTGAAACAACAGGTTAGCTTAGCAATAAAAATATATATTCTTTCAAAAGTTTAAACACTAAATATGTGACATAGACTTAACCGAAAGCCAACATAGCATAATTAAAACTTAAACATAAATACATAACCCATATAGATTAATCAAACTAAAGCATGACATACAACATACATCCATATAGATAGCATGGGTGTGAAGCACTTTATACCGCTCATATAAATGAGAGAAATCGGTCCTAGTTACATCTTTCCTTCACCGTTAGTGTCAATTCCTCAAATGTAAATCCGCCTCTACTATACATCCCAACAAAACACTTCAAAGTTTCATCCATATACATTTAGTTGATATGTTTAATAGGTTAAATTAGGGAAAGCATTGAGCTAACCATGGTCAAACTATACTCTGCTTTGTCAAAACAAAGTAATCTGATTATTTCATACAACTTCAAGTTATGAAGAATGCTTAATATTTCAAACATGTTATATGTGTAACCTATAGAAACTGAAAGGTCAAATATGGCCTCCTTTTCACATACTTGTTAACTAGTAAAATGTCTATTTCTTATGAATGAGTCAATTATAGAATTAGGCAACCTAAAAAGTGACTCAAAATGCATAGAACAGGTGATTAATGAAAAGTTGTTGGATGTACTAGATCAAGGCCATTACAAATGCTAGGTTGCATGAAAAAACTATCTTTGCTTCAGACTTCATCAATAACCCTTACAAGTACAAATCACTTCGTTAATATGATGGAAGCAAACTACATCCCTCACAGTGATGTCTCAATGAATCACTTTTGGAGATCAATTTCATAATCCAAAGAGGCCTGGATAATGTACTAATAAGAATGGTAGAAATAGTCATCTTCTACTTTAGTAGAAAACAACATGCTATTTTTTCTCATTGTTCTACATCATGAAACACATAATTTGTATGAGGCATGTATCCTTCCTCCATTTTCCTAATACAATCTCCTAGTTTTGTATCTATGTTATGTCGGTGGGTGTGTTGTCTCCTACAAGAAATGCATGCACCCTATTCTTGACCTCAATCCAAATGCATCTAGGTGTATTTTATGTCCCCTTTTCTTTCATTATTAATCTCATCTTTTCTACATCATCCCAGCTACCTACTCTTCCATAAATGTTTTAAAATGTCACATATGTTGCAGTATTGTTTGGTTTGAACAAAGAAAGTTGTTCTATAGCATGTTTACCAAGTTATAAATCTCCATGTATTATAAAAACACCAAGCAAGGAACTACATACAACAACCTCAGGTTCAATTGGCACGTGTTTAATAAATTCCTTTTCCTCATCAAGAAACCCAACATGGACAAGAATATCAACCATACAGCCATAGTGATCGACTCTTGGTGTGATGCAATACTAATTTTTGGCCCACTAGATGCTATATTTGGAAGCAACACAAAACACATCAAGGAAATCCATTGCATTTTGTCATGATTACTAGTCCTCGGTAGTGGTCAAGAAAGAGTTGTCTGTGAAGTGGCCATTGATAAGTAGGCCCTTCATACCTGAAAAGAGGAATTCCCCAAATGTGATCCGGAGTCACTCAACAATTAAGAAGATAACAAGAGATTCATTGTCCATAACATGGAGTATTGGAGCTAATAGACATCCTTGTCGAATGGATCAAAACAACCCTATCTCCTCATAGTTGCGCCTATTTATAGATTAATGAAAATTAGTAAAGAGGGTGTCTACACTATTGATTATTGTTGGAATAAACCAAAGGTCCTTACCATGGCCACAATGAAGGGCCACTCAACCCAATCATAGGACTTTTCAAAGTCAATTCCATGCCTCAAAACATTGTATTGTATCTACACACATGGTCTAGTCTTGTCTTTTTTTATGCTTTTTGAAGTTTGAACAATGTTTAATATACAGACTGTTGGCATATGTGAAATCCAGATTCATGAGTGCATTATACAATTTGCTTGATGGATCAGCTGATAATGCCAAGTTTGAGGATGAATGTTGAGCAATCATTGGAACACAGTCATATATGTTGTTTGCTTTGGATAAATTGATTTTCAAACTTGTAAAGCAGGTGTAGTTAGGATAACATATTGTTTGGTATGATTCTTAATCTTCAACCCTGTCAGAAGTTGAAGTATTTCCATTGCTAACTTAAGTATTTTGGTTGCAGCTGCAAATAATTGCATCAAATGATATAGCAAACAAGTTGTTTGAGTTAGAATTGTATGAGATATCAAGATCACCTTCAAGGTTTCTTGATGCAATTTACCATGTGGATGCTTGCACGTTACTGCATGGTGAAAATATTTATCGGTTTGAATTTGTAAGTTTTTTCAACTAGTCTGCAGTATTAAAGTCAAGATTGCTAACTTTTAGTGGAACTCTCTACGTTTTTATCCAATATATTTCTGAGAATGGCATACATGTTTGTACTTGTGTCATTTAAGCTATTAATTGTTATTTTATTTCTTTGCAGTCATCTAATCCTCATTACTTGAAAATTCAACTAATGGAAGGGCTCGAGAAGCTTGAAGTCATTCCTAATGCATTGGAACCTACTTTTTCAAGTTATTTGTATAATGAATTTCTTGCAAAAAATAATTGCATGAAGAAAAGGAACCAATTCTTCCTTTCAAGGTGTTGTGTCTCTTTCTATATTTATAAAATTAATTTCTATTTAAGTATGCTTCATATCTGCTACTTAGTGTTTTTTAGAGTAGATTCACAATAGATAATGATGTCTTTAAGAAACATTCCCAAGTATGCTAGTGGAAATGAAGTCATTGTGAGGCTTAAGGCGATGAAGAATGTTGGAATAGTGAATGGGCTTGCACATAAAATATCATGCGACACATCTAAGGTTTGCAAAGTGAATTTGATGCCACTAAAGAAGTTTATTAAGGAGAATTTTTTGTTATATTGAGTTGGCATTAGACAAACCCAAGAAAGTTGTATTAAATATTTGGTCAAGTTTCTTGCCAATATACTCATGCATGTAAAAAAGGCTTCATATGTTTTGGACACACAAGATTTCATGTTTCACAAGAAGAAAAAAGTATTTGCGGAGCCATCCAGAAGTTCCAATATGATATCTTCTTGTTATCTTGACAAAAGGTCGTCTTCGTTTCATAGATGGATTGAATCAATAATCTGGTAACATTCTAGCCTCTTTATCCTTTTTTATTATGGCTCATTAGTATAGCCTTGAAAATCTATAGAATTGTTTGCATTTAAAAGGCTTCCAATATTTCTAGTGGTTCATTATCTGTTCTCTACATAGTATTTATAAACATGGAATTTTGACATTTGAGATTAAATGTGGTGTTGTCCAATGGCTTAGGAAATTTGTGTATTGATATGGAAATTATGATTCTAATTTTGTTGTGTTTTTTTTAGAAAAGCTAGCTTCATTGTTTGTTCCTCGATGAAGGATTTTGATTGTTTTCATATGTTGTAGTGATGTTTTCCTACTTCCAATGCAGAGACTGTAATAATAGGTGTGGTGCTACTGAAGTCAATGGTGACAAATCATGATTAACTCCTTTAGTCATTTTTTTGTACCTATGTATCCAAACAACAACAATATCAAGAATATATGATCACCCCTAGATGAACACCAAATTTTGCTAATGCAAATGATCTTATGAAGAATGAACCTCAAGTGAAACAAAAGGGATTTGGTCAAGATCTTGTAGGAAACATTGAGTAGAGTAATAATCCACTAATTAGTGATTATCCCAAGAACCAAAAATTTGATATAAATTAGATAAGATCCTAGTTAATTCCTCCCCTAGGGAGCACTAGCATAGAGATTCCTTATAGACACAAAGAAGATCAGGGCTAATGAAATCTAGAGGAGCCTTGTACAATTTGAATGGAAAACCATCAAGCCCATGTCATTTTCCATCTCAAGAAAGACCATGGCTACCTCATCCAAGTTTAATGCCAGTTCATAAGCCTACAGTCCTCATCGCACATTTTTTTTTAAACCTACAGTCCTCATCGCTATAGCGATGAAAAAGCATCACAAATACAACATTATCGTCTCAACAAATGCTTATCATTTTTGTTTTTCCATGTACTAACGTCGTTATAGAGACAATTTTTTTTTGCTATATCGTCGGTATTTCGTCGTAATATGGACGTTTCTTTATCCCAAACATAGCATTTTTGTGGTAGGAAATACTTTTCATTTGTGTTTTGTGATGTGTTGGTGTCTCTATAGCGACGAATGTTTGTTGCAATATAGACGTATAATAGAAAAGATTGTTGATATAACACCGAATTGCAGTATTTTTTTTTATTATTATTCAGGAACACAAACAAATGGCACGTGGCAACCATTTTTCGTCGATATTGCCATGATGAGATCTTCTTTTTCGATATAGTAACGAAAAAATATCCACGAAAAATAAAACCCAATTTCATGGAAAGTGCAACAAATAAGGGTCATAATAGCAAGGAAAAAGCGTGGCAAATTTGGTCATATTTAGTAGTGCCCCTCATGCCTACAATAGTGTCCCTGATCTAAATCTTTGTAATTGTACATACAGGATAGTGAGTCATTGGCACTAATTGTTAATGTAATATACATATAGGCTAGTGAGTCGATAGCACCTATTTTTGGTGTTGGCGCACGTGGGGTAAGTGCGTGGAGATTTGTTATCAAGACAGGTGGCACACATGTCATAGTGTTGCACGCACCTAGGTAAGTACACATATTGCATCATGTTGCATGCACTTGGGTAAGTGCGCGGTAATGAACTAGAAGTGCGTAGATTTGAGTTATATATATGTATGGTTGGATATGTATTGAGGTTGAAGAGCCTGTGTGGTATGATGCTGGTGAGCCGGGATGAAAATAGGCCAGTGCACCTATCCATGTAATTATACTCAATTATTAATATAATATTGCCTCATTGCGCGCAGAATGACTCAAACAAAATGAAATGGGGGGATGAACTCCACTGGAAAAGGGAAAAGGGGGTGAGATTTAAGTCTTGGGGAATATTTTATAATATTTCTGGAAAAGTTTGATGTTGGATAGTTATTTTATCCTAATTTCCCGAGGGTAGGGAAAGGGTCACCAACTGGCTTAAAACTACTTCTAGAGGTGATAAGTGTCAAGTGGAAGGAAAGCAATATATATTGTTGGCCTTAATGTATTTCGGGGGATTATGCATTATTTGTGGGAAACGTTGTTTTTTTGGAGTCTCTCGTGAGCAGAAAGGGGTCAGACTGTATGGAAAATCCAATTATTACCTTATTTGCAGTGAGAAGATTGTAAGGAGTTGCAGGGTTATAACCTGTGTTTTGGCTGTTGAGGAGGCGGGTTGCTAGGCCCGTGAGAAATCTCTCTGGGTGAGAGATTGGATGTTGAGAAAATAGGTTGTTAGGCTTGTGAGCATACTCTCCGGGTGAGAGTTTTGCTGAGAATTGTTCCCTGGTGCGTTGAGCACTAGTTGCAGGGCTCAGATACCTATTATTCATCCTATTGTTGATAACCCTAGAAGGGAAGTGGGGCATTCGAGGGACTAGTGAGAAGAGAACGGTCACACTTCCTTGGGTGTGACAGGTGCGTGGGGAATGAGGGATTGTAGGCTAGTTGCAGCAACGGGCACTTAGGATAGAGAAATATTTGAAGTATCATACCTTAGCTTGTCCCTAGGAAACCCTTTACCCTAGTGGAGTTCGAGCCCCAACTCGGTGGTGACATGTTGCTGAAAGATTATGAGAAACCGATTCTATGGCTGGGAGGAATGTCTGAGTTATGCACGCAGTTGGTGACTTTCATAAAATACAAGTGTTCCTTATGTGCTTGTCTTGTTATTGTGTGCATATTTATCTATTCTTGATATGGGTCAAATCTTGTATGTTGTCACATACAAGTAATTGTTGTTATTTTGTTTAATGTTGCTTAGGTATGTAAGTGTGGTGTTGTTATTTAGTATTGTAGTCATGCATAAGTATGACAATTATTGTTAGTTTTTCTTGTTAATTTAACCTTGTGATTTTGGTTATGAGTCTTCACGAAGAGGATTAAATGGTTGGGTGCACATGAAAGTAGCTTGTGTGCACGGGACATTAGAACTTATGTGTGTGAGCATGCAGGAATTTAGACCTATCGCACGAGGAAATCAGAGTTGGCGTGTGACACCAG
The DNA here is from genome assembly GCA_010110895.2 of Picea sitchensis. Classification (NCBI taxonomy): domain Eukaryota; kingdom Viridiplantae; phylum Streptophyta; class Pinopsida; order Pinales; family Pinaceae; genus Picea; species Picea sitchensis. Next base: position 127,890 of record SNQJ01S0015558.1, read on the forward strand.
TGTGGTTATGCACATTGTTGTGCAGTGTGATCAATGTGTTGATGAGCGCAGTTGTTTTAGTTACTTATGTTGCTTAAAGTTATGTTAAAAGGAGAAAGTTTCTTCCATAATGATTTCCTAATATAATATGTATTTTAAATCTTACACTTGAAGATATATTCATTTTTTCTAATCCAAAAGGAAAACCATGGTAAGAGGGAGAGACTAGGGAATAGAGTTAATAGATTTGTTATTTACTTGGGACTATAAAGAACTATATAAAGTGTCTCCCTTCTAGTTACCTTTTCCCTTTGATAATTGCTTGAGAACACTCCATGCCTTTTGAACATTTTGGTAGCATAAGAAGATATGTGAAATTGTTTCTAAATGTTCATCGCAAAGAACACATGTACTATGGATTTTCTATATCTTCTTTTGATGGATGTTCCTTGTAAGTATATTGTTTCTTAAAACCAATTGACACAAGCCTTTGCATTTGGAGGACATACCATTTTCCAAATATATTTCTACCACTATTGTTTTTGTACTACCACTTGGGAAATAAAAGATACTTCAACACGCCTGTACATTATGTTGATTGTAGAGTATTATATAATGTGTCTCCCTTCCACTCACCTATGACCTAACTACTTGAGAGAACTACATATGTCTTGAAAAATGTGACAATGTAGGAAGATATCTAAAAAAATGTTCTGAGTGTTCCTCTACCAAGACTTTGTGAGGTCTTCTTTTGTAATTTGTCCCATGTAACCACATTATTTCTTAAAACCAACCACATAAAATTTTTCATTTTTTGACAAACCAACATTTCCAAAGAGATTGTCATTTCCATTTCTTTCCTTCTATCACTTGGAAAGAAAATATACCTAATAGAACACCTCCACATTGTAAAATATTGGAGGAAGTGTGAGCTTCCCAACATAGTGAATCCTTTCCCTTGCCTTACTTAATCATAGTATGCATAAAGAGGGCCCTGTATGTAGACCATTCCTTTTCCATAGATTCCTTGAGAATCAAGTCCTATTTTCTTCCCCAGCCATACTATCCTTGTTTTTATTATATAGATCTACCAAATAAAAAAAATCCTCCCATGGAGCTTGTTCGCAAAAATCTTGACAATTTCAAGCCTAATTGAGCTATAAATCATGGATTGGTGCTGACATGCACATATTTTCCATTCTATAAATACATTTTATGTGGTTTTCAACCAAATAAAAAACCTTTGTTAAAGTCTTCCAAAGTATAGATCCTCCCTAAATGACTTTATATGAACATGATGCAATCAACTAAATATTTATTAATCAAGATTTTCTACCAAAGTCCTTCCTTGTTGACTAATCCTTAGTCCACCACCCCATTTTGTGCTAAAGATTTGGAAAATAAGGATTTGTTTTTTATACTCCAACCACTTAAGGATTTTGGTGTTTGAAGACCTTTCTAATTGACCAAGAATACTTCTCCACATCATATTTTCTGACCTCTATTAGACTATCTATTATTGTCCGACCTCTTATAACTCTTGTCATTTCCTTGAATTTATCTTCATTTTCCTTGATTTTGAATAAACTTTGTCTGTAAATTTCAAATGTAACAATGTCTCCTTTCTTATTCCAACAAGTGGCTAAACCCATTTGCATTAAATTATCAAAATTATTTGTAAAACGTTCGACATTTTTTAACCACAATGCATTTTTTTTTAGCTTGTTGGATCAAATTACTTTTTGCAAAAACCTTTTCTATTTCCTTCACAATTGAGATTCGGTCTTTTATTCCTTTACTTATTAATTCCTCCTTAGATTTGGAATTAAGAAATTTTATGATCTCATCTGCTTCATTTTCCAATGATGTGTTTTCTCCAATCAACTTGAAGTAATCCCACATATTCGTAATTTATGTTATAATTTGATCCTAAATGATATGTCTTTCCCCAATCAAATATGGTCCTCCAACAAATTTACCCTGTCATTATTCCACATCTTTCTGCAATTTATCTTTAACCTTCTGATATTGTGTAATGATTTTATCTTTATCACTCAATTGTTCTCTAAAGATTTTGATTTCATCATTTTGTTCAAACATTGATCTCTTAAGTTTTTCAACCACTATCTCCTTTAAATTTAAATATGATAAGGTTTTGGCTAATTCTTCAGATGGGTCTATTGGTCTTGAAGGATGAGAAGGAGAAGGCTCTTTCTTCAAGGATTCAATTTTTTGTTTATAAATATCCATATGGTCTTTCATTTGTACCATTTGTCTCAGTAACTGATATTTTTCTTGTTGCATCACCTGTAGTTCAGGGGTTTGAACATGACCAATTCCTGGTATATTGATATTTTTCTTCAAATTATAAATTGAAGTATCTTTGGTCTTAATGAGGGCTTGTATAGATTCAACATCTTATGGGTTTTCTCTTAGTCCAATTATCCACTACTCAAGCTCCCCATTCCTCATGTGTTTGGTTCTATTTGCTAATTTTTCTTGTTTATACTAGTTATGAATCTTATCATTCATGGTTTGTAACATTTTCATCCCAAGAGAAACTTGCATAACATCTATATGGACTATTTCTCTAGTCTATCTATGAAAATCCATCTTGTCCACAAAATTAATTGCATCTAGATCAAATAAGAATTTGGAAACCTTCTAATTTTCAGTAGTTTCAATGACCTGACCCTTTGGTTCTAACACAACAATATTCAACTTCCATTTCTCATAGTCGAGAGAAGATATTAACCTGGTTTGAGATGATCAATATCAACAAATGTGAGGATAAGTGTCGTGCTTGATTTTAAATTATTTAACTAAGAGAAAATAATCGTATGCCCTGATTGATCTGCTTCCATAACTTGTTTTCCAGCCTAAGTTCCCAAACTTTGAATGTTTGTTGGTGGAAGAAATTATATTGTAACTGCAACATTGTTTGTTCATGATTATGCTACACTTTGTGTTGTTTGGCTCTTCTCTTCTAGTTCTTCTTCTATTTTTTGTTTTTTATTTGATTACATTTCATCTAACTCTAAAATTGTTGGAGAATATTATGAACGAGTTATCTTGTTGATCTTCTCATGTTGTTGTGGAGTTTCAATCATGGATGAATATGATGGTTGAACATAATCTTGTATTTGAATATGTAATATTCTTTTCACATCCTCCTAGCTCTCTTAGTTAGCTAATAGCTCCAATGGAGGTTTTGATTGATGACCATATGGAGTTATCCTCAAATCTATTCTTTTAGTAGTGATGATAAAATGAGGATCATAGGTCCACATTTGTCCTTATTGAACGCCCATTTCTTGGAGAAGATTCTCTACAATCTGCAAAGTTGTTCTAGTACTTACAATAAATGGTCCTACTTCCCTTTTCAACTTAAAATTCACCTTTTGTTTCTTGGAAGAAAAATGGATATAATCAGAATCAATTTTTGTCTTATATATTCTAAAGCAAAGATTCTGATTGTTAAAAATTTAGGTAATGGGAAAGGATGGACCTTAGCATTGTAAATTCTGATCTTTGTGTGATCTTGAAATAAATACCAATCTCCCACTTTAGTATGAGGAGTTAGCTGTAACCGTTTCTTACACTCAAGGAGCATTCTAGGAGGAAATTCTTCATGAATAATAGTGTAATCCATAGACATAACTGATTAATAAACTCAACTAACCCTACATTTTGAGTTATCCTTCTAATTAAATAATTCCAATGAATGACTGAGTAAGTGTTACCCATATCATCTTCACTTTTAAATTCAAGTTGTTGAAATTTAGCAACCTGAAAATAGAGGAAGAAATGCACCAAAAATCACTGGTATCGACAATATATGTTGGCTTGAAATTATTATAATTAATAATGAATAGTATCATCTAGATATTGGGAATAACTTAATTTAATCAAGGGTTTAATAGTAAAAGTACAAATGTATGCCATAAGTCCTAAGATTTTCTCATCAACAACTTTGTCATCAACATAACCTAAGATTGCACTTATCATCATTATAACCTGCGTATCAATCTCAAAGAATATACTATTTTTCTAAATATGATTGAAGCAAAGTAGCTTTATCTTGGGAACTTAATTCTTGAAAGTATGAAGCCAACGCTTCTTTGTTTAGAATTTGACTTTCAGTGTTTTCAACGAGTTTTAGCATTTCATTTCCAAAATGGAATGAGAATTTAGCACAAACAACACTGAGCCATTTTTTGATTTAATAGACCATTGAAATAGCACATTAGTTTAGGGAACACCAAGACACAAATTATGGAAAATGATATGTCTGTGAAACTATGAATTTCGCCAAATCCAATTTCCATACATGATAATAATCATGGAGTTCTCTAAAACGTTGTAGGGATAACTGATGTATTTAGAATAAATCAAAATACAATATAGTTTCATACACTTCAGTATCCCTATCAGCTAGATCTTATTCTTCAAGAGAAATGACCCTTTTGTTTCTAACATACTTAGAGGATTTCATTTTTAATTGGAATGAGAAAGCTTTGAAATACCTGGGAAATTCTTTAATCTGGAAAGATTCCGATTTTGATTGCACTTTTGTTGGGAAATCCCAATATTTTCCTTGCACTTTCAAATAGAGAACCGACCCTTTTACTACGGTTTATGTTATTTTCCATGACTTTTTATTAATTATTCTTAAAATTAACATAGAGAATATGTGGCCGTTTTTAATTGATTGAAAAGACAATTAAAAATATATTTAAAAATTTTAAACTTGTCATTTCAATATTACGTCTCCTGACATCATCATGTCCAGTCATTTCCATTCCACATCCATGTGGCTATTATGTCGTTGTTGTGTCATCATATGATTATTGTGACGTTTCTTTTTTAAAATTAATGAAATAAAGCTTTTCGGGGGTCCCATAGTGGTTTTAAAAACCATATGGGGATCAAAATCTTTCCTTTGCTAACACGTGGTGAAAGTGAAAAACCATGGTTTTCAGTTTTGGACCCCTTATTAAATGTCGTGTATATTTTGGGGGAGAAACTCAATAAGAGTCATCGATTCATATCTGTTTGTGCCCGATCACAAAACTGCACACAAAAATATTTATTAAATAAAACATAACTTACAAACAACTAATCTAATATAGTTCAATAAATTAAAGTTCAAATTTACACTATTTAATAAAAATCACCTAATCTATACTACCAACTATATTAAAATTCATTTTTTTAATAATATTACAACAAATTAATTGATTTAGATTTTTTCAAAGGCATCTCTAAGTAATCTATACTACCAACTATATTAAAATTTATTTTTTTAATAATATTACAACAAATTAATTGATTTAGATTTTTTCAAAGGCATCTCTAAGTACTATATTAAAATATTATGTTTTTAATAATATTACAACAAATTAATTGATTTAGATTTTTTCAAAGGCATCTCTAAGTATGTTAGATACAATTATAGAGCAATATCAAGGTTATTGAACTTATGATCTTATAACCTTTTTTTCTTGTATATGGATCCTTTATTAAAACACCACACTCGAATGGTCGACGAAGTGCCCATGTCATTAGTTATTTATTCAGGTGTATGGATTGTTGATATTTGGAGAGGGTTTCAACAACATTATTTATTTTCACATGTATTATAGTTACCAAATATTCTTCATCATGCACACTTAAGTAAAAGAAAAATGAGTAATAATAATGGAAACTATGAAACCATTGACATTATATGTATATGGATCCTTAATTAAAACACCACACTCGAATGGTCGACAAAGTGCCCATGTCACTAGTTATTTATTCAGGTGTATGGATTGTTGATATTTGGAGAGGGTTTCAACAACATTATTCATTGTCACATGTATTACAGTTACCAAATATTCTTCATCATGCACACTTAAGTACAAGAAACATGAGTAATAATAATGGAAACTATGAAACTATTGACATGATATCTTGGGCCATTTGAAATCACAATAAAAATTTGTGAATGGCTTCACCATGATAACAAATGTCTACAACATGATTTAATATATTTCTACACATGAATCAACTTGTTGTGGATGTTATATATTTTTTGTAAATTGGTCTAAATGGATTTTCCATCATAACAATTGTCTTTGTTGTTGTTAATGAATGTTGTAGCCTATTTTTACTATATGGTTTTATAATTATTATCTTTATATCATGTGCAGGTTAGTGTTGTAAATATCATTTTACAATATCATGTGAATTTCAAGGCCCTCCCAAGACAGGAAAGTATATCACTTCAACAACCATTGTAAACCTTTAATCGTTTAGCCAAGTAGGGTCTAGGCTAGGTAACAAGCAAGTTTTTTTCTCTCTGATAGTCCGAAATGACTATTACAATCTTTCTTTATTAGTTCTTATGTACTATAACTTCATCTCCTCTTGAATTGATCCTCCATCTCCCCAATGACTTCAATTTTCATGATCATTATTTTCAACTCTAAATTTGTTTCCAATATTATCCTAGTTGAGTCATGGACTTGGTACTCTATGACCCTTTTCTTTCCTAGTAGCTTAGTAGCTTCCCCATTTTTATTTCGACATTTTTGTTCCTTTTATTTTACTTCCCAAATATTACGATTTCACTTGACTTCTAATACTTAACCATTCCTCAAAGATTTAAATATGCATCTCTTGAAAAAGCATACTATGCACTATTGAAGGACCAAGAATTTACACCAAATTTGATAGGGAAAGAAAAAGATGGAAAGTAAAGTTGATATGTAAAATTTCATGGATATTCAACTAGCACAGTTTGTCACAACAAATATGATAAACAAAAACTGAAATCTACACTATGAAGGTTAAATTCCTTCAGATTCCATAATATTTAGTTACTAGTTTTTTGTTTATGCATGAAATAGATAAAATGCGGAAAATAGAGAACAATAAAGTACAATCACACCCCATCCACAAGATAACACAAAAAATTTCTTTAGGAAATCCTACAAGAGAAAACCTAGCTAGAAAGTGAGGTTTCTCTGCTCTCTTTTCTCTGGTATGGAAATAACACAGGTACAAAGGAGAAGACACTCTCTATGGAGTTACTCGAGACATGTGGCCTGTTAGGCCACTATAGAACAATAACCCACTATGTTATGATCTCTAATTTCCCACTCCCAATTGATCTTCTCTTATATGGAACAAAATACTATAACATAGAATGGAACCCCCTGTCCTCCTAGTGGCCTGATATTTAACATAGCCTGATAACCATCTATGGGTAGGTTTTTTACTTCCTCAACCCTCAATTGTGGTAGGGTTTTGAACCTTCTATAATATTTTCGAAATTCCTCACATGGCTAGCTCCATATTCATGAGTAATGGGGGATGACATGGCATCTTCTCGTACCATGGTGGTCAACACGATAGGTCAACTGACAGAAGGCATATATTTTTCATACAAACTTTGATTGTCATAGGGTCCACACTGTTGGAAAGGTCTCCGAGTGTATAACATCGTTAAGGGGGTGTGCATAAGATTTCAACGCCAAAAGCCCAAAAAATGTCGTTTAATGCCTCAAAATAGCTCTAGAAGGTTCTGGACCCCAATTTTCCAAACTGGGACCTCCCACTAAAATGACCTTGAAAGCTAATTCTGCCAATGTTTTCCACTTTGAAAGCATTGAGTTAGATGAAAAATAATATAATAATCCAATTCGGACCAAAAATAGTTATAATTTCCAAATGATAGGGAAATTAGTAATGTGCAATTAGGATTGCTACAAGTAAGATAGTAATTCAAGGCTATATAAATTCACCTTTTCAAAATACATATCACTTCTTAGAAATCCAATGTCATTGTCTCCAATATCATAACAATTGTTTCATTCTTTGTCTTTTCTCTTTCTGGGAATTTGTGGAAGTTTTGGAGTTACTCGTGGTATATCAAACCCCATGATTCTTCTAGAAATTCCCATGATTTAGTATGATGCTTCTGTAAATTCTTGTTGCTACAACTTGATTTAATAAGAGACAAATGCAAATTACTAGTGTTAAACTATTTTTCTTTGTTTGGATTTCATTATTGGTGTTTTATTGCAAGACAGTAATTTTATCATAACACTTAGAAGATTCTATATTTAATGCACACAAGGCTTTATAAAATATTTATTCTCATTTTTGTCGAGAAACTTTTCTTATCTTTTATTGATTAAGCTCATTTCTATGAATTCTAACCCTATTACGTTTGCAATTTGTATGTTTCTTGCATAGAACTAGCTCAACCAAAAAATGCCAAAACTCTATTTGTTGGTATTCAACTTATTGAGACATCCAACATGTCTCATTTAGATATAGTAAAAACAATTTAATATCATTAGTCTACTTTCAAATGATCTAAACTTTTGTGTTTAGAAAGATAATTTCTTGTATTGTACTATATGCATCTTATTAATCTTGACTATTATAATGTAGTGTTAACTATATTTTACTTATATTTACACACTAAAACAATGCACTTAAAATGAATAATATAATTGTGTGTATTGTAATATCTGCATCTTATTGATATTCATTATTATCATGTTATGCTAACTAGATTTTACTTCTGTGTATGCACTAAAGTAGTGCCCCTAAAGTGGACACGTGTCATTTTTCACATACACTCTTATGTGACTAATTTTCATATCTGGAAATTGCTTCCTAGTGATCTAACAGTAAAACCCTAGCTGTTATCATTGAACAATTTTACATTGAAAATTATTGACTAAAATTACATGTAGCAGAAACACAAAAGATCATAGATGAATCATCAACACATATGAGACACACATTTTGTTTTTGTAACCTTGTTAACTTCATAAATTCTAAGGGAAAAACTAGCCCTCTAAACCAGTACAATATCAACAAATATGAGAACAACCTTGTCCTCTCAACTAATACAAATAACACCAAAATATGAGGACGACATTTTCCTCCAATAACCATACAAATTAGAAACAAAACCTCAACAAATATCCTGGAAATATCGTCTTCCCACAAATATGTTGCAGACCACCTGTATGACCTCTTGATGTCAGATGTCAGCCCCGTACGAACCTGCACCTACCCAAGAATATTTGTACTGATGTATGCGACTGTTCCCACTGCAAACTGTGTACATACATGATTGTTCCCACTGCAACCCATGTATGTACATGATTGTTCCCACTGAAACCCACATACATGCACAAAAACCTAGACAAACCCTTTTGTATGACTTGGTCCACTCATATAGTTTCTTCCTTCTATGACTGCCTCTCTCTCCCACACGTGTGGTGTGTTTTTCCCTACCAAGAACAAAAAATAGAGAGTCCTCAACCCTAGGTCATATTTTCCATCATGTAGAATTTCCCTTTTTTGAAACCACGTAGTCACTTAACACAAGTGCAGACTCAATTATGCTAACTCCATCCTTGCACCATGTCACAATGTCACATTGACATCTCTCCTTTATATATAAGTCCAATGAGTGAGTTTAGGATCCCTTCCTAAAATCAACCATTAATTATAATATTTTATTTCTCTTTATGGGTGTGACACCCCATCACAAACCCACAAATCCCATCAACTTTCCCATGAGACCCTAGCCTCATTCCAGGGCTGATTTCATTGAAACAAAATGATAATATGGTTCCAACGAATATTCCCACATGCCTAACACATTGGCCTCTTGTGGGAATACCTTCCAAAGCTACAAAAAACAACACTCCCTCTTAGCGAGGGAGGTATCCCATCCACCATCATCTAGATGTACCTATGTCTCCCACTCTAGGAGTGACTCTACCTCCTTTACCAAAGTTGCACTCCAATCATCCTGACTGGCTTCTCCCTTTGTCATCGAAGCAGATCCTTCTCTTCAGCCCTCCTAACTGGATGCATCCTCGGTCACTAAAGAAAATCATGTTGTTCAATTTGTCTAATTGGTTTCTCTCTCTATGACTGAAGAAAATCCTACTCTTTTGTCTTCTTGATCGTCTTCCTCCTTTATCACTGTAGAAAAACCTATTGAAACAAATGAATCCTCCATGAAGGGAATACAAGTCCTAGAATCCTCCTACTTCTGTACTTCATGTCTAGCCTCCTCAACCCATGACACTTGTTCTTCATTCATGGAATATGCCTCTCTCCCACCTGAACCTGAGGGGGAAATCCCTTTCAATGTCTGAACCTCCCTATGATCCAACCGAATCTCTCTAATATCGGGATCCCAATGAGTCTGCATGCTCCCTTTATAACCTAACTCCCTCTGAGTCTACACAACCTTCGGTTCCATTTGCTCCTTCTGAAATTTTTGACCTCCTCTGAAGACTAATATCCTATGAAGAGTCATGGGAGGTTTCTCCTCCCTACTGGATCCTGAGGGATGACTCCCTCTAAACGTTGGCTTCCTCTGAGCTATTACTAGTGGTGGGACCACCTACCTCACTACTAGTGGAGCCATCTTTTCCCTCTATGCTACTGGTGGGGCGACCTGCCTCACTACTGGTGGAGCCACCTCCTCCCTTTGTGCTATTGGTGGGGCCACCTGGCTCATCACTAGTGGAGCCAATTTCTCCTCCCCATCTATTTCTCTGCTCCTATTGTCTACAACATGCATAGGTTGGCCCCTCATCCTATATAGGTTTCCCTCCCTAACTCCAAGAATAACTATTGATCTGAAGCTATATCGTCTGGGAAAAAATAACACATGTCCCTTTTGAAAAAATATGTGGTAGTCCTCTCTCTCAATCTATGAGACTAAGAGAACACTCCTCCTGAATTCTGGCACCCATAACAGTAAAACCCTAACTGTTATCACTGAACAATTTTACACTGAAAATTATTGACTAAAACTACATGCAACAGAAACACAAAAGATTAGAGATGAATCATCAACACATATGAGACACAAATTTTAGTTTTGTAACCTTGTTAACTTTAGAAATTACGAGGGAAAAACCATCCCTCCCAACCAATACGATATCACCAAATCTAAGGAAAAACTTGTCCTCTTGGCTAATACAAATATCACCAAAATATGAGGACAACATTGTCCTCCAATAACCATACAAATCATAAATGAAACCTCAAGAAATATTTCAGAAATATCTTCTTCCCACAAATTTGTTACAGACCACCTATACGACCTGATGACGTCACCTGTCATCCATGTACGGACATGCACCTACCTAGGAATATTTGTACAAATGTACACTACTGTTCCCAATGAAACCCATGTACGTACACGACTGTTCCCACTGCAACCCAAGTATGTACACGATTGTTTCAACCGAAACCTATGTACATGCACGAAATCATGTACGAACCCTTTCATAGACTTGCTCCACTTGTATAGTTTCTTCTTTTTGCGACTACCTCTCTCTCCCACAAGCGTGGTGTGATTTTCCTTGCCAAGAATAGAAAATAGAGAGTCCTCAACCCTAGGCCAGATTTTCCATCATGCAGAATTTCCCTTTGTTGAAACCACCAAGTCACCTAGCACAAGTGCAGACTCACTTATGCTAACTCCATCCTTGCACCATGTCATAATGTCACAATGAAATCTCTCCTTTATATATAATTACAATGAGTGAGTTTAGGAGGCCTTCCTAAAATCAACAATTAATTATAATATTTTATTCCTCTTTGTGGGTGTGACACCCCATCAAAAACCCACAAATCACATCAACTTTCCCATGAGACCCTAGCCTCATTCCGAAGCCAATTTCACTAAAACGAAAGGCTAATCTGGTGCCAACAAATATTCCCACATGCCTGACACCTTAACCTATTGTGGGAATACCTCCCAAATCTACAACAAACAACAATAAGGACATGTTTTTCTCTATATAGTTTTTGGTTTCTTGTTCCTGATTGTAAAATTTTAATTTAATTTATGGATTTATTTATTTATGTACTTCCTTGCCACTAATTTCATGGTGCATACCTCTTTTCATAGGTTGATGAGAATTATTATCATGACCTAAAGAAAGTATCTCCTTTTAGGCTTAGCGCTATGCATAAAAGTCTACATGTGGCAAAGGATGGTGGAAATAAAAAATAAAGGGGAAAAAGGCTATTAGGAAATGAAGGAGACAATTGATTTAACTTTAAGAATGTTTTTCCTTGAATTCATACCTTGGAAATATTTTTCAATATTATGAGTTTTTCTTTGAGCATTCTTGGTACTCTAAAGAAGTGGTAAGTTGTTTTTAGTATGCCTTGTCTAATATTGAATAGATGACCAATTATAAATACTTTATTACATTGGTTAATGTGTCAAAATTTATCAAGTTAATTGAGTTTGAAAATTTGACATATTGGTATATCAGGAGGTGATAATTGAAGTTACAGGGGAACATAAGTGTAAACATGAATTGTATGATGGGTTTTCTTGTGTGGTTATTATTTGAAGTTTTAGGAAATTAGAATTAGAATCAAGGCCAATTTTAGGATTTAAGAAGACTTTATCAATATAAGGATTAACAAGTAGGAAGTGAAAGGAAATATTGATTGTTTATTATGATTTTCAAAGTTTGCAAGGCTAATCTTTCAAATTATGTGTGTAACAAGAAATAATAATATATTGAGGGATTATAATAGGAAATCATCAGTTTGTTTTTCTTATCGAGTCATCTTGCAAATTCATTCATTATATTTCTTGTTCCACACTGCCCCACTAAACTACAAAAATGTGCTAATTGATATTTATTTATTGAGGCAACTATGGAGAATTTAAACTTTCAAAGATTTTATTGTGCATTACATAAGAAAGGTATAGAAAAACAATATTTTCCCAAAGTTTGTCAAGAAAGTAAAGTAAAGTAAAGTGTAAAGATCATATGCCACTTATTAGGTTTAGTTTCAGTTTTGGTGAATATTAAAAATCTAGGAAAGGGAAAGAGTGTGTAAGCATAGTTTCAATATATGTCTATGTCAAGCTTTGCAGGCATGTAACGTATTAAAATAAAAACCTAGCCCGGGGAAAGCCTGTCACAATCAATCTACCGGAGACTTTTCATTTGATCATTATCGACTGAGACCAACTGAAAGAAGGGGGGAAAATATTTATAAATTTGTGTATTTGGGATTCCTATATCAAAATGAGTACTTTCTAGTGCTCTATAAATTGAATCTTTATTGGACATATTGAAGTGTCTCTACATGTAAAAATCTATTTATAAATGTATTTTGCAGCTAAACAAGAACATTTAGTATTGACGCTTTCTTCAGTGGGAAATTTCCCAATGGATAAGAATGTTTTTTTTTTGGCATCCACACCATCACTTTCTATCCTCACTTTCCATGGCCAACTCTATGAGTTGTTGAAAATGGGGGGGAATTGAAGTAAGTGATAGATTCCATCCTAATAATTGGGTTCCTTACTATACAGTTGCTCAAGATGTTCTGAGGAGTTGCATGGATGAATATTTCTCTATTCAATCTATCCATAAGCGGATATATTTTGGATATTGGTCTGGTTGAGTTTTCTCCTATTGTTAGGATATTTAGAAACTTAGGAGTTAGTTAATATGTACTTGGTCTAATGTGTCATTAGGTAAAAGTGTGTTTCTTAGTGTGTTTCTTTAGTATGCATTAGTATGCATTTGTAATTAGGAAATATGATGGTCACGATATGTTCCTGACATAGAGTGATCTGACGGTTCATATTCTCCTCGATCTTAGTGGCTACATTGATCTGTAGCTTAACATTCGATTGGTCCATGATCTCTATTTAAAGAGAATGGAGGACCATTTGTCGATGATAGATTATGAGAAACTCTCTTGTAAAATATCTTTGTAATCTTTTTCTTTTGCATTAATAAACTTCTCCAAGTGGTCGCATTGGATGGGACCGTGGATGTTTCCTCGTAGGGGTTTTACCACGTCAAAACATCGATGTGTTGATATATGATCTAGTTGTGTGAGTGGTTACTAAAGGTGTCCATCCTTTATTGGAATACTTGTGTTGTCGAACATGGTATCAGAGCCTGTTTGAAGACTCGCTCCTATTGTAGATCGAGATCGTCAAGCCGAGTTGCATCATCTGTGTTTTCTTCCATTTATGTACATTTATAGGCTGAGAGGATTGTTCCGTTGTGTTTGGAGCGCTCATTGCATTCATGAACACTTTTCATTTCACTCAAAAAGGTTTTCATTTTCCCAATATACGACCATTTCAGCTAGATCTGGAGGTATAAAGCTTGAATACACCCTTTTTTATTTTTTGCAGAGTATTATTTTGGTTTTATATTATTTGTTTCTAGGTTGCTACTTTTTTAAATCTATGTATTCTCTTTTCCCCGTACCTTGTGCAATCTTGACAAATCAGAAACATATAGAAAAATGTGCATTTTCTGGGTAAGCTAATTGAAATCTAACCCTTGTTGTCATTGAGAAGCAAAAAAATTTTCTTGTGTGAAAAGGGTTTTTTATGAGCACGCTCTCCAAGGCCTTCTTCTTCAACAACAACAACAATCCTCCTGCAAAACAATACAATATGTTTTTCTAACCCACTTGGTTAAAATTTTCCTTATTAAGTAAGAGGTTTTGAGTTCAAGTCTCTCTTTTTGTTACTTTTTTTGAAAAAGTTCATGCTCCATTGTAAAGTGTATTTCACTTCAAGTATAAAAGTGAATCACTATAAGTAGCGTTAATATTTTATTTTAGAGTTATTTATTTTTCATGCATCTTTCTTTTATAAAGTAACTTCATTGTAAAAAAGATCCCCACTTCTTTTTATAAAGTGGATCACTTCATAAAACAACTTATTTTTAAAAGTGAGGTTATTTATAGGGGTATCACCACCACATGGTTATTTGGTTAGTGTTTATGCATTTTTTTTAAACGTCATAACTTTCACATCCGAAGTCCATTTTCAGTGCCGTTTTTTTAAAACCCGCTTAATTTTTCGATATCTTTCCATCTAGATCATCAGTTTCAATTTTTAAATCTATATTATCTGTATATTTAATATGTATTCTTCTAGTAATATTTTCCTTACCAACACTAACTACTTCCAATGGAAATCCCATATGGAGGATTTATTAAGAAGTAAAGGATTGTACCAGATTACCTTGGGAAAGGAAAAGGAACCCACTGATGTTGATAAGAAAGTAAAATGGGTTAATAGGAGTGACGAAGCACGCAGACTGATGAAAATGTCCATCTCTCCTAATTTAAGGTTCCACCTTCAAGAAATTGATGACCCTTAAGAACAACTTGGGAAAATATTGAATCTGTGTTTGGTAAACATAATATATTCGAGCACATCAGTTATAAAATCAAATAATAACTTCAAGTAGAAATGATTTTTCTTGCATTGAAGACTATCTATCTAAGTTTAAAACACTTAGAATTTTATGTCAAGAATGTGAGATAAAGATGGAGGAAGAGCGTTGCATCTATATTATTATTTATAAGATAGGTAGTGCATATTCTGTGTTTGTATCTACATTTTATGCCACGAGAGAGGATCTAGGGAAAGATGATGAAAAACCCACTCTTGAGTCCTTTTGTGATGCTTTGACTAGAGAGCAAGATAAACTTGTACAACTTGGAGTGATCAGCACTGTAGGTACCTCCAACAAAGCCTTAGTCGCCCAGCAGAAAGATAAACCAAAGAATCCCAAGAAGCAACATCCTTGCCACAACAACAAACAACATAAGGGTCCCATACCAACTCAGACAACTTCAAATCCTAATGGTGACAAAGGAGCAAAATCTAAAAATAAGAAGACTGACAAACATTGCAAATTTTGTGATAAAGATGGTCATGATTAGTCCAAATGTTTCAAGAAGATGGAAACTTTAGAAGTAGTGATGAAAAAGCACACCATCAATATTGATTCTACTTCTTCTTCTTCTCATGGACATGCACTTTCTGCTTCAGATTTCTCCTTCAATGCAACTTCTACTTCTTCTTTTGATGAGTGGCTTATTGATTTTTGAGCATCTTATCACATGGCTAAGGATAAAGACATATTTTTTTCTCTATTAATGAATGCAACACCAAGAAAAAATTTGTTGGTGATGATAGATCTCTTAGTGTTGTAGGATTTAGAATAGTTCAAGTAGATAATGGCCATTTCAATGATGTATTATGTGTTCCAAGTCTTTCTTGTAACCTTCTATCAGTATATCAAATCACTCATTCAGGTGAGGGTAAAAACGTAGAGTTTTCACCTCACCAAGTTGTAATCAAGGATCTAAAATATCCTAAGCATGTTCTTGCAACTGAAATTTCTTATGATATTACCAGGTTGTACAAGTTTCAAAACTTTGGGTCATCATATTTTCCATCAGGTTTTTTTGCTCATAGTGATGACTTGAGCAAAATTTGGCATGAGTGGTTTGGTCATCTAGACTATCGCTCATTGCAACAACTATATAATCAACAGATGGTGACTGGTCTTCCTATTGTTTCATGTAGAGATGGTGTTTGTGCCAGTTGTGTTCTCATCAAACATCATCAAGAAAATTTTGACAAGCGTGCCTCTTGGCACACCTCAGGCCCTTTGCATCTTGTTCACAGTGACTTGTGTCATCCACTTTCTTCTCCTTCTTTTTTTGGGTGCAAGTATTTCTTAACTTTCATTGATGACTTCTCCAGACGTACTTGGGTTTACTTCTTAAAACTTAAGAGCGAAGTTTTTGACAAGTTTCTGGCCTACAAGGTCCTTGTAGAAAAGAAATCTAGAGATCAAATTCAAAGGTTAAGAACAAATAATGGAGGCAAATATGTGAACAATAATTTTACAAGTTACTGCACTACACAGGGCATCCAAATGCAACACACTATTCCATATACACCACACCAAAATGGTGTTGTTGAGAGAAAGAACCACATTAAAATAAATGTTTAATTGTATGATCCAATCTAAGGGATTATGTCTAAAGTATTGGGCAAAAGCCATCAACTGTGCAAATTACATAGTAAATCACACTCCCACAAAGGATCTTAAAAATATAACACCGGAAAAATCTTGCACTAAAATTAAACTAGAAGTAAGTCACTTATGTGTATTTGTAAATATGGCATGGGCTCACATTCCTGATGAGAAAAGGAAATCATTGTAGCCTAAAAGTGAGAAGTGTATATTTTTTGGTTATTATGAAGATGTCAAAGGTTATAGAATTCTTCAACCACATTGTAATGACCGAAAACAAAAGTATTCCAATAGAGGACGAACACCTTCAATAACCACTCACACAACTAGATCAAGGATCAACACACCGATGTTTTGATGTGGTAAAACCCCTATGGGAAAACATCCACGACCCTAGCCAAAGCGGCCACTTGGAGAAGTTTATTAATGCAAAAGAAAAATATTACAGAGAGATTTTACAAGAGAGTTTATCACAATCGATCATCGACAAATCCTCCATGCTCTTTAAATATAGATCATGGACCAATCGGGTGTTAAGCCACAAATCAATGTAGCCATTAAGACCGAGGAGAATATAAACCGTTGGATCACTCTATTTCGGGAACATATCATGACCGTCGGATTTTCGAACTACAAATGCATACTAAAGAAACACACTAAGAAAAACACGTTTACTTAACGACACATTAGACCAACTAGATCTTAACTAACTCCTAAGTGTCTAAATATCCTAGCATGCCCCCTTAAGAACAAATTGGGATAAGATTGAAGGATTTACAATAGTGACACAATAGGAGAATGAAGAAGACATTAGAGCCAATCCCCCCTTAATGAAAACTTCTTGAACTCCTAACATAGATCTAAGTTTGGAAAACTTCGCTTTTGTAAGAGACTTTGTGAAAATGTATGCAACTTGATCTTCTGTAGGGAAAAAGAGCACTTCAATAACTTGATGATGAATGAGCTTTCGGATGAAGTGCATGTGTAGCTCAATGTGTTTTATGTGTTTATGTTGAACTATGTATTTGGTGAGATTGATGGCACTCTAATTATCGCACCAAAGGTTGGTTGGATGTTGTTGCTAGAATACAAACTCTGAAAGGATCTTTCGAAGCCACAAGGCTTCTTGAATTTCATTTTCCAGTGCTCGGTACTCTACTTCTGTTGAAGAAAGTGCAATAGCATGTTGTTTCTTACAATCCCAAGTGACAGGTCCTGAACCAAGGATGAAAACATAACCTGCAGTAGGCTTCTGATCATCAGGTTCGTCAACCCAATATGAATCAGTGAAACCAATCAATAAAGGAGTCCCCTATGAACTGTAATGGATCCCAAACTGAAATTTACCCCGAACATATTGAAGTATCCTTTTAGCTGCTTTCCAATGGCTTTCATGGGGTGTTTTCATATGCCGGACAACAATACCAACAATAAATGAAAGATTAGTATGGGTATGAGTCAAGTATAAGAGGATACCAACTAACTGATGGTACAAGGTGGCATCAACTTCGAGATAAGTACAGGTGGAAACAAGCTTGAATCCAGAATCGTAGGGAGAAGGGGCTAGTTTACAATCGTCCATGTGAAAGCGATGAAGAAGGTCACATGCATACTTAGACTAGGAAAGAAAAATTCCTTCAATGGTTTGCAAAACTTGGAGGCCAAGGAAATAGGGAAAAAATCCTAAGTCTATCATAATCCTAAGTCTATCATTTCAAATTTCTTCTTTAAGTTGGAGCCACATGGGTTTAACTTTTTGAGTCACTTCCAGTAATGATAAGTTCATAAACATAAAGGAAAAGGAGTATGAGATGGATTACTACTTTCTTGGTATAGACCTTAGATCAGAATGGCATTTAGAAAATCCAGTGTCAATAAGAAATCTATCCATTTTGGCATACTAAGTTGGGGAGCTTGCTTAAGACCATAAAGAGATTTCTTGAGGAGACAAACAAGGCTAGAGTCATTCTGGACATAGCCAGGAGGTTGTTCCATGTAGATTTCTTCTTGCAAATCCCCATGCAAGAAGGAGGACTTAACATCCATCTGATGGACCTCCCATTTATCTGAGGCAGCAAGGGAAAGAACAAGGCGGATTGAATTCATTTTGGCTACAGGGGAAAAAGTTTCATTATAGTCAATTCCTTCAACTTGGTAAAATCCTTTGGAAACTAACCGAGCCTTGTGTCTTTAAACACTTCCATCTGATGCATACTTAGTTTTGTAGACCTATTTACATCTGACAAGTTTTCTTCCTTTTGGAAGAGGCACAATATCCCAAGTATCGTTTTCCATTAAAGAATGATACTCTTCATTCATTGTTGTATCCCAATCTGGATGACCTGAAGCTTCTGCAAATGTCTCTGGATCATAAGTCTCTGAAACTTGAAACAAAAGAGAAGAGGATCACTGGAACTGAGAATGTGTTCGACGCTAAGATGAAGGATCACTGACAAGATCACCAGTTGCTTCTCATGTTGAACATACCCATCTAGGAAGCGATGGTGCTAGTGTTGGTTCAGGTTCAATGGACTCATATGGAGGAAGGTGAGAAGGGGGAGGTGGATTTTCATCCTCACTTTCATAATCTGAAGAAGAAACCAAAATAGGAATATAAGAAGGCATAAACGTCGAAGATGGCTTGCAGGACGAAGAAGGCACAATCCTCGAATTAGACTCTCATTCCAAGATATTTTCATCCAATTTAACATCTCTTCTAATAATAATTTCATTACAATGTGGTTGAAGAATTCTATAACCTTTGACATCTTTAGAATAACCAAAAAATATACACTCCTCACTTTTAGGTTGCAATGATTTCCTTTTCTCACCAGGAATGTGAGCCCATGATATACTTCCAAATACAAGGAAGTGACTTACATCTGGTTTAATTTTAGTCTAAGCTTCTTCCAGTGTTATATTTTTAAGAGACTTTGTGGGAGTGTGGTTTACTATGTAATTTGTACAGTTGATGGCTTTTGCCCAATATTTAAGAATTAATCCCTTAGATTGGATCATACAATGATCCATTTGTTTTAATGTGCGGTTATTTCTCTCAACAACACCATTTTGTTGTGGTATATATGGAACGATGTGTTGATATTTGATCTGTCTATGTGAGTGTTTATTGAAGGTGTTCATCCTCTGTTTGAATACCTATGTTGTCGAACACCTATGAGAGAACACTATCTTTCCCTTTAGGGGATGACATTGAAACTTAAACAAATGTATCAAAGACTTGGGTCAACGATCATTATTTTTTACCTCTATAACTTGTACATTGAAAATAGTGAATTTTTTGGGTAGTACTATTAACACTTTGAGTTTGTACAATTATTAAAATTTAATTTAGAGCCTTTTTCTCTACTTGTATCATTGTTATATCCTTACAATTTTCTCTTTTCGACATCTTTTCTCCGTCCATGCATCCCGAAGTATTCTAAAAATTTAATCTTCCTAGTCACTTGAGTGTTTTTCTTTGGATCCTTATCTTTTTATATTAAATAGTGGATACTTTGATGTAATCGTTCTTGAATCAGAGATATAGGACGTATTTTTTTTTTTGAATTTGAGATTGCAAAGAGTGTTTCTAATGTAGTATTTTTGGATGATGGTATATCTTAGTTTTTTCCTTATTTAGAAATATGACCGCAGAAAGATAACTCTTTTTTGGTCAATGTTATGAGAGAAAATTTCTTTGAAACATGGTTTATCAATTTGAAACTAATGCAGTTTTTCTTTGGGAAAATCCTTGTTATCAAATATTTTGAAGAAAAACATATATACTTTTGCATTTCTAATGATAAGAATTCTAGAATTATCCCTAAAATGTCTTTAAATGTCTTGTAGCATCCCCCAAAGAAAAACATTGAGAATTGAAAGGTATGTAGTTGTCAAGCTTCATACTAGTAGAATGTTTTCATTGATGGTCACTTGTGAATTCAAAGAGAATTGTTGGATGATTTTCCTAAGAACTACCTCAATGGTACAAAGAAAAAAATATCAGGATGGTTAATATCTCACTTTACGCTTGATCCAATTCACGTTAGGAACATAATATGTACTCTAGTATCTAGTATAGGGTCAAGAATGTTTTTTGAAATGTTTCTCCCAATTCTATATTCTATGTATTTTGATTGGCTAGGGAAAGGGGAACAAATGATGGTAATAAGATGCTACCATGCTAATAATCTTCCAATATGTATTATATCATTTCCCACTAAACAAGACTTGGTATATGTCTAACAAAAAATTATCTTACTAATCAATAGCTTCCATGCATGCAACAAACCACTAATTTCACCCTTAAATCACAATTACATTTAACTTTCCCTATGTAATTGAGTAGGTTGATTTCTATAAACCCCTCACCTAATCCAACACCTTTTTTCAAACTTAGCAAAATTTACTACCCTATGGTAGGCTGGCAGTGATTCGGATTCACAAATACAAGGGATCTTCATGTAAATGTTTTCCATGTTAAAGAATCTATTATCATATTGTATTTATAACTATTTAGGAAGTGCCCAAACATAGAAGTGGAAGGTGTCTCAGATAGAAACCTTTTTCCATAAATATCAAAATAGATAGCATTCTAAATCACTAGCACAACACATAAATTCTCCATGTATACCTGATGGACTCCAATTGATTTTTTGTGAATTGTAATATTGTTGGATTCCCTTGGTCAAACTATAAATACACACTTGTCATAGCATGATAATATTTAGCTTGGGAGGTGTTGATTGTGATTCTAAAAGAAAATGCATAGCCAACTATAGAAACGCTAGTTGTCTCTATCACCCTACTTATTATCTTTCTCTTATACAAATTATTCACTTTGATTGCATGTCATGCTAGAAAATGGGGAGATCCATGCTTGGAAGATTCTAATGTGGATGCACTGCAATCACCCATTGAATGTTTTGAGCAAGTTGAGGAAAAATATTGTTGAGCTTGTTGTTTTAGGTAGTGCTTCAAATAACTAGTTTCTCTGTAGTTATATTTTGTATTGAGGAGTATGGTTAGGTTACACATAATTTGTGAAAATTGATTATATACCAAGTGTAGTTGGTTAAATGAGTTTCACACTTTGATTGAGTGCTCGATTGTATATTGAAAACATTATTGACATCATCTCTACATTTTATTTCTAAGCAGGTTAGGACTTAGTAGCATACAAGTAGTTGTGATGAGTAAAGTTAACAAATTAGCTAGGAATTTTTTTACAAGGTGTTCTAGTGCAAGAGTACATGGAAAATATGAAGTGAGTACAAAATCATCTAGGAAATTTTGTTGCGTCAAATTTCAACCAATTTGCTAAGCTTTTTCAATAGGAGAGTGTCCAGTGTTTTGAGTTACTTTGAAAAATGTTTTTATGTGTTTTGAATCTAAATTGAAGATGGATCTTATGACCAGAATTTGATATGAGTGTTGATGTATTAAGTGTTGTAAGATTAAATTGAAAATTGATCTTACATATTTTGTGTTTGGACCAATTTTTATGTTCTTCATGAGTCATTAATTTTAGAGACTTTATAACACCATTGCATGTCCAAAATTAGTGATTTCCACTAGGGCAAGCCGACTTGCATTATTGAGCCGATTGTTCATTTTTTGTGCTAGTATATTGTTAAAGAGGTTTGCTTTTCCATATTTCATTTCCTAGTACTCCTATTTTTTTTATATTGACTACACATGTCATGTCCTATGACCTACTGTCCATGTCGTCTATGCATGGACAAGAATGTGAGATCCATCATTCCAACTTACATTTATTATAACAAAAAATCTAATTTGCAAATTTTAGGTCTAAGTTTATAACCACTAAAGGATTTTATGGTCTCATTTGTACCCAATAGTTACGTTTTATGCTCAGTGGGTGTTTTTGTGCCCTATGGTTCTAAGGCTTAATCTATGCCCAAAATTTATTACAAAGTTATGTGTCTTTTAACTTTTTTATATGCCAACAAATATATATTGGATAAAAGAAACCTCTCTTCATTGGAAAGAGTTTTTTTTTTGGTACAAATAGATGATTAGAGTGGAAGTCATGCATGAAATGTCACCTATCAATAGAGTTATCGGTGGAAAATTTTATGTGTCCTCCTATTTAGGAAGATACTATGATGAAATCGTTTGAAGAGTCCTTTCATAATTGATGAGTCGGTAAAAAGAATCCATAACATAAGTGGTAGAGAAAAGATTAATATCTCCTTAGCTTGATAGAAGTGGTGGTCATGATCAACACATATAGGAACTTTGTGGTGAAATATCATCAAAATTGATAGAGGGATATGCAAGTGTGTACAATAAGAACCCTCATAAACACAACCCCTAATGCTTGTAGCATTCTCTGGAGGAGGAACAAATTGTGTTTATTTTTCCATACATGTTAAATAAGTTTATTACAGTTTAATGAATATATTTTCCTATGATTATATATGGTTTTATAATTTATCAAAAAATTCACCAAGACTTCACAATGTTTTATAATTAAGTGAGAGATTTGCTAAGATTTTACAATATTTTATAACTTAGTAAAAGATTAGCCAAAAAATTATATATACATATTATATTATTGATAAAATAGTCTTTAAACTTTTCTATGTATCATGGAGATTCAACCATTTATTATACATATAGATTTTGAAGTTTTGAAAATTTTCTTGTTTTTGGTATCAATCTAATTATTAAGTGTGATAGCACAAAATTCCACACCTATGCATTTGTGACATGGCCTAATCCTTCCCCCAACTTGTTAAGCAAAATCTCAAACTTTCCTCATCAAGTCATCTAACAAACTTGACTTTTCTTGATATCCATGGGTTTCCTTTATGCAACACGCAGTCATCCGCACCTTGCAAGCTTACAACCTGCATATGCCCTAAAAAATTATAAAAAATAAAATATTTCCACAATTTCGGGTGGGGTTTTTGGCTGGGATCGTTTCCCAATGTCCCTGAGCCCGTACTAAATGGAATTCAACCTCCCCAACCTCTTTGGGGTGGTATAATAACACCATTGAGGGAAAAGATGAGGACGAGTCTAATGGTGCAAGGTTATGTTGTCGAGATCTAGCAAGCTTCCCTAATCCCTTCATTCTCTGAGTAGCATCCCCTGACCTGTAAACCCCTTTTCCAATATTCCTTCCTCTCCTATATAGCCATAAGGTGTGTTCCTATTCTTATTGGGTTATCTGAGGAAAAACCTAGTTGCTAAGTTGATGCTCGAAGGACTTGTGGAGGAACTCGGGCAGTTGGCTCTAAAGAAGTATCGACAATTGAATCAGGTTGTAACCAACTTTCACATATTGCTATCAATAGAAGAGTTATATTTCCCTCCTATCTTGTGTTCATTGCAATTGTTATATGTTGTTGTTCCTATATGTTTTGATTTATACACTTGATATATGTCACTTGAACCTATAAATACCTTGTTGCAACGCTATCTTGATTTCCTAGTGCAGGTTGGTTCCGAAAGAGACCAGAAGTGCTTCAAGAAGCAGGAGTGGGATCGATATCAAACGAGGGTTTTAAGATGCAAGCCTTCTTCTTTTTCCTTCTCTTGTCTCTCCTAGCAAAAAGTAGTTATTTCTTGTTTCCATGCTTGTTTGTGAGGGTAGATTTCAGTTTTCTTAATCCGATCTTACTCTACTATGACTTGACCCAAAGTCACAAGGGAAAAATACCTTAATCACTAAGAACATTTCAATGTTCCTTAAATAATCTCATATCTTTTTTAGAATCAATGTAATTACCAAACACATTTCAATGTTATAAAGTTGTCTCATACCGCTCAAACTATAAACAAAACAAAAAATTATTGAAACCAATACTATGCTTACTTGGCTTTGCTACCACTTTGAAATTGAATTTGTAAAATAATAAAAATTAATAAAAAATTTAACCATGCAATATACATTTAAATATACATTTATTGGCCAAATATAAAAAAAATAATATTATTAATAATATATATATAATATATCATTTACTTGGCTTTGCTACCACTTTGAAATTGAATTTGTAAAATAATAAAAATTAATAAAAAATTTAACCATGCAATATACATTTAAATATACATTTATTGGCCAAATATAAAAAAAATAATATTATTAATNGTTACCCAGACAAAGAAAATGCGGTGCCATATAACTTTCCAGATGTTGCATAGTGCTAAATACCTGGAGCGCTTTACTTGTGTACTAAAACTTTTTCACTTCCCTCATTTGAACCGTTAAATTCTGTAGTAATTTTTTTCACTCTACATACTCACAACCACGTCACATCAATTTTAAAGCGCGAAATACATAGTGGTAATCCGGAATGTCATATCATATCGTCCTCCATATCCACCGCACAAGTTTCCAGCAAGTGGTGGATGGGATTGTTGTTTGTGCTGTAGACGCCTATTTGTCATCGTCAATGGTGAATCCCTATTGCAAAACCCCTAAATCTTGCGTTAATATAAGCGCGTCGAGGTCATCTTCAAAAGGCACATTCTTGCTTACAGTTTCCACCAATCTATTCGGCCTGCCTCTGCTGCATCATCGTGTTATTATTTCTGTCTATCACACCATCCATTATCCATATTATACCAATACCAATGGAAAACGTAATAACAGCCCCCCAATCCCGATTCGGCTGGTTCTGACTCCTCCACGCCCTCTTGTTCTTCCTCGACATCTTACTTCCAGTACTACGATGTGTTTATAAACCATCGTGGTCCGGATGTCAAGGACACATTAGCCAGCGATCTCTACAGACGCCTAATTTCCAATGGACTTAGAGTCTTTCTGGACAGGGAGGTCTTGGAGGAAGGGTTCGATATTACTAGCCAAATAAA
>SNQJ01S0015558.1:154665-169484 GCA_010110895.2 Picea sitchensis
CAGATCTGTTTGTAACGGCGTGTGATGGATTGCCGTTATCATTGAAAGTATTCGGGGCGCTTGTTTGTGGAATAAATGATAAACATTACTGGGAGGAGCTATTGGATCGACTTCGCCAAACACTACCTGTGGAGATATTGAAGAGACTTAGAATCAGTTATGACTCACTCCATGAGGAGGATCAGCGAATATTCCTAGATATTGCTTGCTTTTTCATAGGAGAAGACAGAGATAAGGCAATAAAAATATGGGGTACAGTGGGGCTTCAAAATCTAGAAAACAAGTGTGTGTTGCAGGTTGACCGTGCAAATAAAATAAAAATGCATGATCACATTAGAGATTTAGGAAGAAATATTGCCGAGGAAGAATCGATGCCCCGCCGTGTTTGGCGTTACACGACCAATACCATTGATGATTGGTTGGAGCAATCCTCATGTGTAAGCGCTTCAATCATTTAAACTTTTGTCTTTGGCTTTCAAGATGAAGTTGCTTTGTGATTCAAGATAAAGATAGATCTGTGTAATTTATAATTTTCATTAATGAACAGGCAATCACTGAAGTTGGCGGAATCAAGACGATCAATCCCCCAGATACGTATTGGGACATCCCGACGATTTCAGAAATGTCATGCTACAGAAGGAAGAGGAGTGATGAGCTATTGAGAAATTCCGGTCATGGTTGTATTTTGAATTTGCGACTGGTTGCAACTGAAGACTTTTATTTAGAATGCATATTGAAGAGGGTGCAGTCACCAAATCTTATATGGCTCCGCTGGTATAAGTGTCCGTATCCTTGTCTGCCTTCCTGGATTCCAATGGAGAATTTGAAAGTTTTGGAAGTTGCGGGGAAAAATTTAAAAATGTTGTGGGAACGTCAATTTCAGGTATGTTCTTTCTTACTGCATTCCATGTGTAGGAGAAAATCATCATATACGTCTTTCTGATAGCTCCAACGTGAACAATGCAGGCCCCTCTCGAGTTGCGAGAGCTAAATGTCCACGCTCCGCTTGCAATCATTCCTAAGTCCATAGGGCAGCTGAAGCACCTCGAAAAGATTGTCATGTATCATCCAAAAATCTACAGCATCCCACTGGTAACTTTGCCAGAAGAATTCTGTGACCTGCGCTCTTTGAAATACTTAGAGTTAAAAATGTGTCGAAGTATGACGTCGCTGCCTGATTCCTTCGGAAAGCTAACAAATCTCGAGCACATCGATTTGGCGTATGCTTCCAGTTTGCTGATGCTTCCAGATAATTTTGGGCATTTAAGTCGACTCAAACATCTAAGTTTATGGGGTTGCTCCAATTTGACCATCTCCAACGGAAGACTTCGAAATATTACCACACTGGAATTCTTAGATCTTTCATTATGTAGGAAGGTGAAAGAATTGCCTTCCCAAGTCGCACATCAACGGCACTTAGGGAAAGTTATTTTTGGTGGGAACGGACTTAAAAGAATTGCCCGGAGGTATTGGAGATCTCTGCAATTTGAAAGATATGAAAATGGGAGGGAATTTGTTGGAAGAGCTGCCACCTCACCTCGGTTACCTCAAGAGCTTGAATGATTTATCAGTCTTTGAATCGCTGAAACTAACACGCTTGCCCGATTCCTTTGGACCGTTGAGTCAGTTGAGAGACTTGTTTTTAGTTCGTTGTGGGATATAATACTTACCACAAGATTTTGCTATGATGAAGTCTCTTGAGAGTTTATATGTAAGGGGTTGTCCGTTGCGGGAACTTCCATGGAAAAAGCGTTGAATAATTTGATGTCCAACGATGGCAAATGCATGCTGGGTCTAAAGAAATTAATCCTGCAAGACACAAGAGTATCCGAGGTAGGCTTTCCTATGGGTGTTTGCTCGAACCTTCAACGTCTGTTCTTGGATTCTTGTCCGGAATTGAGGCAGATAGGAGGGTTTTGTGGTTTGGGAAAACTTCAATCTCTCCGCATCAGCCGATGTGACAAAGTGAAAAAGTTGTCAAGATTGGAACCGTTGATATCGTTGGAGCAGCTGAGGCTTGAAAGGTGTTCTGAGATAAAGAGCCTAGAAGGGTTGGGGCAGCTCACAAAGCTTAGAGAACTAAGTGTTCATGATTGCTGTGAGATAAAGAGCCTAGAAGGGTTGGGGCAGCTCACAAAGCTTAGAGAACTACGTGTTCATGATTGCTGTGAGATACAAGAGCTTTCTGGTGTGGAACATGTGATGTCGTTGAAGAGGCTTTCTGTTATTGAATGTCCCAAACTAAAGTGGCGTAGAGGAGTATTGGAGCAATTGCAACAACAACTCATGAAAGGATTTCATGTTGAAAGCAAAAATCCAATAATATTTGACTGCTAAATGATTTCACCGAGGATTTTTGAATAGAGCCCTGGAAAAAATAATATTGAAATATTAATGTATTGAAGAGTCCCAACTCTAATACGAATGACTGCGTTCATTTGAAAGCAGCAACTTGCAAGAAGTTTTCACATTTCTGGTCTATTTACTTCTAATAATTAAATTTAATTTATAATTGCCAAATTCAACATTGATTTAGTTTCATGTAAATTGTTATTACCATATCCAGTATTGATTTAGTTTCAAGTTTGTTATTGGTTATATAGTAGTTAACTTAACTCTTTACAATTTATAATAATATCTCATTAATATTTATAACCACAAATAAGGTCTATTTTCTTTTAATAATTAAATTTAATTTATAATTGCTAAATCTAACATTGATTTAGTTTCATGTAAATTGTTATTACCATATCCTGTATTGATTTAGTTTCAAGTTTGTTATTGGTTATATAGTATTCAACTTAACTCTTTACCATTTATAATAGTATCTCATTAATATTTATAACCAAAAATAATTATAAGCAGTTTTCATGTTTTTAAATAACTTAATGTTTAAGAACAAAACATTTTGTATAATAGTCAACTTAACTCTTTATAATTTATAATAATATCTCATTAATATTTATAACCACAAATAATTATAATCAGTTTTCATGTTTTTAAATAACTTATAACCACAAATACAAATAATTGTAATAATACATTTTGTATAGTATTCAACTTAACTCTTTACAATTTATAATAATATATCATTAATATTTATAACCATAACCATGAATAATTATAAGCAGTTTTCATGTTTTTAAATAGTTTAATGTTTAACACCAAAACATTTTGTATAAATTAATTTGAATAATGTTTAAAATTAAATATATTTATGTTATTTTATTAAATTTATTTTATAATAATTTTTTGTAATTATTCAAGATGTTAAAATTAAATTAAATAATATTTTATATTTTTAAAAAAATTAAAATGTTAATAATAATAATAATATTTTAATTGTAATATTTTTTTAGTTAGATATTAAATTGATATAAAAAAAATTTTGGTTTATGAAATTTTTTAAACAATAAGAAAATTTGCTATAAAGTAGGTCTTTCCTCTTTTTACAATTTTGATATGAAGAAAAAAAAATTTAGTCAATAGTGAATAATTTGAAAGAAAAAATCAAATGATGAAAATGTTGAATGTAAATGAAAATTTAAACATATATTTATTTTGGATGATTAATTGAAATATAAATTTAGCTTGTAATATTGATAAGGTGGAGCTAGAATTGACCATTGAATTCATTTATCTCATTTATTATTTTATTATTTTTTTTTAAATTAACATATGTGGAACACTTTTCATCATAACTATTGATTTTAGTGAATGGTACCATAATATGATGGGCATGGAGTGTAGAAGAGAGAAGAATACTAGCAAGGCAAACAAATTATACGAGTAAAAACATTTGGATTAGAAACTTAAAGAAGAGTCAACTACCTTAGATCGAACAATCACAACCAATATACTCGAATTAATTGCCAAAAGAGGTTGATTCTTTATTCATTAATCAAGTATGGATCAAGTACAAAAGTTCGAAAAATTCAGGTTGGTGTGACACTTTCAAGAGGATATGAGGAGATCAAAAGACCAAGTCTTGGAATTCTTTTCTTCTCACATCAGTCGAATAAACTCTAGGAGGTATAACCAAATCGAGATCTTTATTGTAGCTCAAAGACTCCAACATGAAGGTAGAAGAACAAGTGAATTATAGGAATAAAAGTAAAGGGATGAAAGATTCTAGGAACCAATGAATTATTAATTTTCTTGGTCCTCTTTTTATACTTGAGGATTCATCTATTGGTGTCTTGATTTTCTATATAAAACCTTACTAATGATACATCAAGGCATGCAAGGATTACACAGGAGAAAAACATGCACAAAAGTAGATAAAAAATAGCCTAAAGGAAGTACCTAACTTAGGCAATCTAATCCTTACCTAAGTATGCAAAAGATATCACATGTGAGAACACTTAGCTTGGATTCATATGTTGTTCACTAAAAATATCATTGGATAATATTGAAAATAACATGTAAATTGATGCATGGATTTCCATCCAAAAAACACTAAGAATATCCTCATGCAATACACCCTCTTCATGTTGCAAATAAAGTGGACAAGGATAAGAACATGATAGGTGTATAATCCTTAAGTTTTGCATTTTATTAGGTTGAAATTATACCCTCAAGATATGTTAATTGAAAACAAGAAGCATTCCTACCAATAGACCATGCATGCAAGCAAGGAAATGTGTATGATATATACATTGCATAATTCTCATGTAATATACACATTAGGAAGTAAAAACAAAGAGGAAATATTCACAAGATAAACAAAACAATACACAACATGAATTAAATACATAGAGAACTTATCTTTAAAGTTAAACTTCACCGATTGACTGCAAACATTGAACGTTCCACCCAACCTTAGGTTATGTTGCACATTAACTCTCTACAACATGACACCCCCAAGATAAGGCTATGATCCACAAGGATAGGTGCCTAGGCTGACTCTAAAACACACACACTAGTTAGCTATCAAGTTCTCATTGTTTTCTCAATTGCACAACAATTCCCAACTTACCAACTCTCTTTCCCCCTTAGCCTACACAACCCAAGGAAATGAAGCCCCTTTTTTCAATGCAGTTCCTTAGGTTGTTCCACTTCTTTCTAGAGCTCCATTTCTACTAGCCAGAAAATATCAATGTTGGAAGCTCCAAGGATTCTTAGTTATGGATAGTTCTTAATCAACTGTCATCATTCTCATGCACACAAGAATTATTTTCTTGCTAGAATAACTAGTAGATACATATAGCCAATTAGAAATGGCTCTCTACCTCTAGCATTATGTTCCCATGCCAAAAACCAAAAACAAGAACTAAGCAAGACTCTAATGAGAAATGAAAGAGGAATGAGTGAATAACCCCCTAGCAACAAAAAACACGGTTTATGTATTTTCATGCAATAATGCACCGCATGGCTTCCCCAAGAAGATCATGTAACCACTTTTCCCAACTAATTCCAAGATGGATTTAATAAAATATAATTATTTGTTTTATCCCCTTTATCTCCCTCACTTATGGAATCACAACCCCCTATAACTTTGTCTTTATCCATCTTGCAACCAAGGATGCATTTTTATTATTAATATTCAATGCTTTTCATCAAATAAATAACAATAAATTTATATTTTCGGGATCAAAATTGGGGTATTGCATTTCCCTCCCCCTTATTTTTCCACTATCCTTGGTGCATATCACCATGTGGGTGTACATATATACAAATTTTTTATCAAAAATTAAAAAACAGTTGTAGGTATACCTATCACATTGTATCTTCCATCTCCCATGTCTCTTCTTTAGGGTTATAGCATGTCCACAATACCTTTACCTTACATATGGCTTTGTTTCAGAGCACCATGACCTTTATGTCCAGTATACGCACTGTTGTACCTAGAAGTCTCCTTCTGGATCCACTTGAATCAAATTCCAATCAATGACATGGTTAGGATCATGCACATACTTTTTCAGCAAAGATACTTGAAATACATTATGCACATTCATGGAAACATGTAATGAAAGCATGTATGCAACTAGTCCTATTCTATCTAATATTTCAAATGGACCATAGTATTTGACTACGAGCATGGTACAATTTCCCAACTTCAATGAGATTATCTTGGGATTCACTTTCAAAAATACATGCTCTCCCACTTTAAATTCTCTGGATATCCTACTCTTATCCACATAACTCTTTTGTCTATCTTGTGCTTATTTTAGATTCTACTTATTTTGGTCATCTACTCTTCCATATCCTTGAGAAATTATGGCCCAAGTACTATTGTGTCTGTTGTGTTGTCCCAACTCATTGGAGTATTGCATTTTCTTCCATACATAGCTTCAAATGGACTCATCTTTAATGAATATTGATACTCATTATTGTAGGAAAACTAAACCAAATGCAAATCATATTCTCACTTAAATGGCTTATCCATCAAATATGTCAACATGTCTTCAATAACTTGGTTCACTCTCTTTGTCTTCCCATATGACTATGGATGGTATGTTGTACTAAAATTTAGTTTTGTAACAAATGCCTTAAACAATCCTCTCCAAAAGTTTGAAGTAAACTTTGGATCTCTATTTGAAAAAATTTCTTTAGGTATTCCATGCAACCTAGAAATTTCCTTCATGTATATTTATGCAATCTTCACTACCTTATGACTTAGTTTCATTGGAATAAAATGAGCATATTTGTCAATTTATCCACTAGCACTATTATTGAATCATGCTGTCTTGCTATCCTAGGAAATTTAGTGATAAAATCAATGGTTACCACTTCCCATTTCCACTTCATAATTGGTAATGGTTATAGAAAACCTGTTAGGTGTCTATGGTCAACCTTCACTCTTCGACATTCCATCCACCTAAAAAAGTAATCAACTACATCCTTTTTCATTCTTGGCCAAAAATATTGACTTCTTGTTATTGCAATTGTTTTATGATAACCAATATGTCCAACATATGGAACATTATGCATTTATTTTAACACTAGCTTCCTTGACTACTGGGAATTAGGAACATACACTCTATTCAATGTAAAAATTTCACTAGAGAATCACTTAGTCAAACTCATATTTCAACCTCCAATAACTTCAACAGTAATGCAATAAACTTAACAAGCATTACCAATATTTATGAGAAGAAATACAAATGAGCAAGATCGGAAACTTAGCAGTGGAAATAAATGAAAAATAGACAATATATTAACCACACATCTTGACAAATTCCCCTGGAAAAACCCACAAGGGGAAAACTAGTCCAAGAGAGATTCTTATTATGAGATCGTGAAGAACATTACACAGAATTTACAACAAAACACTTTGAGTAAGAAAACATTGTACTTATCTCACACAACTTGTCCAACAAAACCTCGAAAATCATGCCCAGTCGTTGCCTCTTTCTCTACTCCTGTATGGAATTATACGACCTAGTACAACAATAAATGTTGTATGACCCTCGATTTCTATGCTTGATTTTCTGCAAATACAGAATGGCCCTGTGCATATTTAACACGGGATTTAATGCACCCAAAAATCCTCAATTTCTATGAAAAAATTCTTTTTGTATGACCCAACAATAAATGTTGTACAACCCTGTCAAATATTCCTTATACGACAAAGATTTCAATGTTGAAATTCTCCTAGGTTTTGCGTGCCAAATACTCCTTGGAAAAATGTGCCCCTTCTTTCTACTGCTCCTTTTCCTCTCTTCTTCAAGATCAAGCTCACTTTTTCTCTTAGAATGCATGCCTCTTTGTCTCCCTAAATATCTCCTTGAAAGATGTGCCACATCTCCCTCAAATGTTTTCTTTATTCACTCATTAATGAGTAACTTCCCTAACCATAGATCTCCAAAGAGATACACGGTCAATATTAGATCTTGCCCTCTTGAGATCAATGGTTGTGACTTAATATTCTGTTGAGTTCACTTAAATCACTTAAGTGACCCAAACTTCATAAAGTCACTTTTACCCAATAAATATTAAATGACTCAACTTCACTTTATAAAATCACTTTATAAACTCACCTAAGAGAGACATTTGCTCGTCACTTCTGCATGTTGGGAACCATAAATGCAGAAGTAACTCTGAGCTACAAAAACTAACACTCCCTCTTAGTGAGGGAGGTACTTATGTAACCTCCACCAAAATATTCCTCCAACCCCATCATCTCATCTGCTACTATAGTTTCTCCCTCTAAATTAGAATCCTTTGCTCCCTCTGAACTGGAAGCCACTACTGCTACCTACGCTGAACTTTGATCTAGAGACCTATCAATACAAGACATGATCCTATGAGTCTCCTCACTCCTCTGAGCATGCAACTGTGTCATCTCATACTAGTTGAGTCCTCTGAGAGTACTAGAAGAGGCCAAAGTCCCCATTATCAACTCACTCTTTCGATCAACAATCTCACTCTCATAAACTGACATAGATTATGAATCCAAGAATCCACTAGATTCAACAATAGTTTGTCCCATCAACCTGTATAACCTCTCATGCTATACACTAAGCAATATTGTTTTGTTTGGAGTATCTCCCTCTAGATATAGAAACACCAATCCAAACAAATCCACATCCATCCACCTCCAAAGATGAAATTGAGAGTAAATTTACTGGAATCTTTGGAACAAACAACACCTCAAAAAATACAAAAAACCTCCTAAATCTAGCTGGAATCTCATGCATCCAACCCCTCCTACTAAAATTATGGTGTTGGCCCCACAACCGACATAACAGTCTGATTCTATCTCTAAGAGACTGAGGAACACATACCTCATTCTTGTCATATGTTGAGATGAACCATTTTCCAAAAACCATACTCTAATGTCATCAAAATTTTCACTACCATTACTTGAAAGGCCAGTCATCAGATAAAATTCCATCTCGAGTTTCTCAGTGAACTCAACAACCTCAGATGATGTTGATACCTATGGCTCCTTTTTCTTCTTCTTCTTCTTCTTATTCGAACATTGACTCGCATAGTGACCAGTCTTGTGACATGCAAAGAATTTCACTTTTCTCATATCCTTCTTCTTGTCTTTGCTCTTTCCCATAAGAGAAACATTCTGCTCATTTGCCCCACCCTCTACCTTCTCTTGATCTCTACTATGAGAAACCTCCTAGATCTCCTCCTGAGTAAATTCATCCCATAGTCTACTCCTATATGGGAGCTTCTTGATCCCCACCACACACTTCATGAAAACATCCCACTCTTTGGTGAAGCCCTCGAGGTCTATGCGCACCAAATCTGAGTTTGGAATAATCTCCCCTATAGTTTTCAACTCATTCTTCACCTGTCTAAGCTAGGTCAGATAGGAGGACACACTCTATCCATTAACCATCATAGTGTTGTGGATATTATCCCTTAGGGACATTTTCATGTTCTCATACTTTTTCTCATATAATTTTTTCAGCACATCCCACATCTCTTTGGCTATCTGCTTCTCAACCAAATGTGGAATTAGGTGGTCTCTCACTCCATCAAAAATTATCCTTTGTTCTTTTTTTTCCTTTACCTCATGGAGGTCTAGGGAAATGGGATTTAACGAAGGCACTATCACTATGGTACTCACAAACTCCCATAATTGTCTCTCCCCAAGAACAGTTGCAATCCTCACCTTCCACTGTAGGTAGTTGGAGATGTGCTTCATCCTTTCATCATACCTGAGACTACAAGTCATCCTTCTCCAACTAACAAAGACCCTTTCTTCCCCTTATTCTTCCAAAAAAAACCCTTGCAAATCACTACTATTCAAGTGCCAAAATCTGTCCACTGAACCTCAGAGCCCAAGCTCTTATACCATGTAAAAATTTCACAAGAAAATCACTTAGTCAAACTCATATTTCAACCTCCAATAACTTCAACAACAATGCAATAAACTTAACAAGAATTAATCATATTTATGAGCAGAAATACAAATAAGTAATATCTAAAACTTAGCAGCAAAAATAAATGAAAAGTAGACAACATATTAACCACACATTTGACACAAGATATTTTAGGCAATGCCCTTGGAAAAACCCACAAGAGGAAAACTAGTCCATGAGAGATTCTTATTATGAGCTCATGAATAATATTACACAGAATTTACAACATAACACTTTCAACAAGAAAACATTGTACTTATCTCACACAACTTATCCAACAACACCTTGAAAATTGTGCCCAGTTGTTAACTCTTTCTCTGCTCATGTACGAGCCAGTACAATAGTAAATTCAACACTATATGACCCTCAATTTTTGTGTTGTATTTTATGTAAATACATAATTATGGCCCTGTACAGATTTAACACAACATTTAATGCACCCAAAACTCCTCGATTTTGTGCATAAATTCTTTTTTTATGGCCCGACATTAAATGTTGTATGACCCTATCAAATATTCCTTATACGAGACATATTTCAATGTTGAAATTCTCCTAGGTTTGTGTTCCCAATACTCCTTGGAAAAATATGCCCCTTCTTTCTGCTTCTCATTTTCCTCTCTTCTTCAAGCTGAATCTCTCTTTCTCTTGGAATGTGTGCCTCTTTGTCTCCCTCAAGCTCTCCTTGAAAGGTGTGCCCCATCTCCCTAAAATGTTTCCTTTATTCACTCATTAATGAGTAACTTCCCTAACCCTAGATCTTCAAAAAGATAGACAATCAAGATTAGATCTTTCCCTCTTGAGATCAATGTTTGTTACTTAATCTTCTGTTGAGTTCACTTAAATCACTTAAGTGACCCAAAATTCATAAAGCCACTTTTACCCATTAAATATTAAAAGGCTCAACTTGACTTTATAAAATCACGTTATAAACTCACTTTATAAAGTCACTTAAGAGAGACATTTTCTCATCACTTATGCATCATGGGCACCACCAATGAAAAAGTACCTCCAAGCTACAAAAAATAACATTCATAAATACTCCTTCTCTTAACTTGTACTCTTTATATTTGTGATGTAATATTTCTTTTACCTATAGGTAGTGTTGGTCTATAACAACATCTTCTAAAAAAATTCTCCTTAAATCTGAGCTATGCATACTAATGTTTGTGGCATGCATGATATTTACCCTTCTGTTGTATACATCGACAAATTTATTTTGTTTTCCTTTGATATGCTTGATGTCAAAATCATACTCACTTAAAAATTCCAACCATCTTGGTTTCCTAACATTTAAATTTGGTTTCTCAAAAAAATATTTTAGACCACTATGGTTTGTCCTCAATTCAAATTGATTTCCCATTAAGTAGTGCTTCCAGATATTTAACACATGTACTATGGTAGAAAGATCCAAATCACGTGTGGAATACTTCCTTTCATGCTCTTTAATATTCTATACTTGTAACTAATGCCATGTCCATTTTGAGTGAGGACTCCACCAATTCCTTCTTTTCATGCATCTATGCATAGAAAAAAAATTCATTTAAATCTACAATCTTCAAAATAGGTGCACTAGTAAGTAATTCCTTCAATAACTGAAAACATTCTTCACACTTCGATGTCCATTCATATTTAGTTACTTTTGTTTTTAAAGAAGTGATGGAATGATCAATCTTAGAGAAAAACACTATAAACCTTCTGTAGTATCTATCTAATCCCATACAATATCTGACTTCTGACATGTTCTTTGGTGTTGTCCATCCTCTAATGGATTCAATATTCTTTGGATCCACTATTATGCCTTCTTCTGAAATGATATGCCCCAAATAATGGATCTGCTCTTGGTAAAAAGAGCACTTTCTCAATTTGACATATAGTTGATGCTCCCTTAGCACTTGTTGTACTAATCTCAAGTGATTTTCACGTTCTTCCTCTAACTTGGAATAAATAAGTATGTCATCTAAGAACACAATGAAAAATGTATCCAAATGATGTAGTATACCTAGGAATAACCTCGCTCGGATACCAATTGTTAAGTTCCTGAATAGATATGCAAATATACTTCAGAAATAACCAAGAATAAAACAAACCATTCACCATAACATGAACACAAGATGTAGACAAAACCCTTGAGGTAGGGTAAAACCATATATTAATTCTTATGGAAGGATAAAACTCTTCAAGCAATCCTTTCTTGTACAATCACAATATTCTTCACTATGTCTCATTACATTTCTTACACTTCTTTATATAGCTCTCTGTATCTCCTAGGAACCTTCTAGAGAGCCTTCTCACATTTATTACATCTAACTACCATAGTGGGCCTTTATTAATATAGTGGACCTAGTCCACCTTACATTGAATGACCACATTCTCATATATTAAATGACTTCCACTAATAATACATAACCACATTCCCATTGGGTACCTCCCTAGGTACCCCATATTACCTCCCTAGGTATACTACAAATGATTTCTAAATATGTCATTCATTAAACACACAAAGACAACTAGTTCAATGGTCAATCCAAATGGCACCACTACAAATTCATAATTCTCATACCTACTTCTAAAAGTTATCTTATTGACGTATTCTTCATTGATTCTTACCTAGTGATATCATGATCTCAGATCTATCTTTGAAAATATATTTGCTCCTCTTAGTTGATCAAAGAGATCATCAATTATGGGTAGAGGGTATTTGTTCTTCACAGTGGCTGTATTTAGTTGTCCAAAATCAATACATGGCCTCAAGGTTACATTCTTATTTTACACAAAAAGTATGGGTTCTCACCAGGGTGAGACACATGGGAATGTAAGGCCCTCTCATTTAGGGTCTCTAAATATGATTAATTTCCTACTGTAAATGACTCTTTTCTATAAGAAACATTTTTGTATATGAAGTAAATTTTCTATTTCTAAAAGATAAATGTATGAGTTTCATTTGTAACAACTTAGTTTAAAATATTTCTTGATGCAATAAAATTAATTTGTAAATAAACAACATAATAACAATTTAATTACAATATTTACAAAAGATCAACTAGTGAAATATTTGTAGTTTTGGTTGATTTAGTCCATTGGTCCCTTGTCCACTATTGTGAGATGACCATTGCTTGAAATTGAGTGTTTCCTTCTATCCAACTAGGAATAGAGCCTCTCCGACTCCCTAGCTCTAGGAAGCCTTGCGGTTTCCTAGCCCCCGAGCCCAAAATCCCAACAACCATCCAATCTCGTGTGCAACTAAAATTTCCAAAACCAATTTCTTTCTCCAAAGTTTTTCTACCCCTTTCTCTCTTGAATCCTCTCCAAATGACCCATTTCCTCCTCTTTATTCTTGCATTCCCCTTTTCCTCCATGACACTCCTCCCCTCTAACATACCTTATCTCCCTTGACTTCCTTCCCCATCCCTCATAAATTCCCTATCTACCCTTATCCTTTCCCACTTACCCCATCACACATAATACAATAAATATTCATTTCATTTATTTTACATTATTTAATCCATTAATTAAACAATGATCAAATATAATTAGTCAAATAATCTAATTGACTTAATTAATTAAATTAATGATTTCAATTATTTAATTAACTGTATTACATTAATGACTTATATTTGTTAACTAATCCATTTGGGGCGTTACATACACCCACCCTTCAAGAAATTTCATCTTGAAGTTATGGTCATTCACAATACACGGATAATAATAACAAGATTCATCCATCTAGATCATATAAGAAACATCATTAATTTAATACATTCATAAATATTAGTGTACATGTGCAAGGAATGTATGCATAGCTAGAACACACATAACGTGTGTGTGTACTAATGACAATAATTAACACATTTAATGAAATTCATGTATGCTTCCAATCCAATCAACAATGCAATTAACTTCATAATGAATAAACCAACATTTACAATATTAGCAAATCCTTAAATTATAATAATTTATCACAAGCAACATTTACTTGGATAATTGTAATTTAGTTAAGCAATTTATTTTTTTATTTTTTAAAAAAGGAACAAAGAGAAAATAAAACACTTTTACTATAAGATTAAAACCCCTAACACTCTCAACTACTTCTAACACCCTACCTCCCTAACCTACTTCCATATTCCATCCCTATCCTTCCTCTTTAGGAATATCCTGGAGCATCAACTATATCGACCTAACTCCAGATAGAACCTGTAAGTGGAAGTGTCAACTACCTTGACCAAGCTTCCCCAGTAGGAAACCAACATTCATCATCACACATCTAGGGGAGTGTGACCTAACATCGTCCTCCCATGACTCCAAGTTTCAAAGGATACATGGTGTGAAATGCCTCCACCCCTCCTGATAGAACTAGGGTCAACACCCTATCATGGACCATACTGTGACACTATGTTGCTGGAAATTTTGTCATCGTATATTCAATTTGAGGTAGTCATGCTACCTAAAAAACCTACACTTTCCCACATATCATAGAAATGCATTTGGAACAACATAATTTAATGTACAATGATTTATGCCATGCTACTCTCGGTCAATGTTCATGACATCAACCATTTATTATCATTAGTCTTTGGCTATTTCATAACCCATTAATTGTAGGCTAGTTTATAAAAAAAACTAATGCATATCAACACACAATTAACATTTAATTTCATTTAACCATATAATTAAATCGGTATCCACCTACCAATATATTTCAAATTCAAAATTTCAATGTAGAAACAGGTCACATAATATCCATCATAAGTCACAAAACGATAAGCATTCATAGTATTTACATTCACATATGTCCATATGTCCAAAATTGAAAGTGTCAAGTTAATAGTGTTCCACAAATAATAATCAAATAAAGATACGACTAGGACATAAGTAATTCTAGCCATCTAAGTCAAAATGTGGCATTACATACACCCATCCTTTAGGAAACATAGTCCCAAGGCCGTGGTAAAAAAAGTGAGGGATGATCTCGTCATAAGGTCTATGCATCCTGCCAAG
>SNQJ01S0015558.1:169494-192690 GCA_010110895.2 Picea sitchensis
CATACAACTTGATCGGACCAATGTTAAAGTTATAGGCGAACTAAAGAATGTGCTTATAAGATTATCGTCTAACCCCAAGGTTCATCAAGTCATTGATATAATTGTTGTGGATATTCCAGAAGTGTATGGTCTGTTTTTAAGCAGGGATTGGTCGGAGTAGCTACACGGCTATTTCACGATAGATTGGTCTCACCTATGGCTTCCAGAGAACGACAAGCCCAACAAGATCAAGGTAAATCGTGAACGCTACCTTAAGTTCATAGTCACAGATTTGAACGATCCCAACGAACCATTTACACCTTCTTCTGATTCACCTGAGGTACAAGGGATGGATACCTTTTTCAGCAATTTCATGGCCGAGGCTTCAACTATCACCAATCCAAAACAACAGTCTGAGATTGTAGCATATGTTCAGCCAACAGCTTCTACGCAACGATCTCATGCACCCGATGGAAATCAAATTTGGTCTCTTTATTTTGACGGGTCAAAGTCCAAAGAAGGAGATGGAGC
Source organism: Picea sitchensis (assembly GCA_010110895.2). NCBI lineage: Eukaryota > Viridiplantae > Streptophyta > Pinopsida > Pinales > Pinaceae > Picea > Picea sitchensis. Next base: position 170,005 of record SNQJ01S0015558.1, read on the forward strand.
AGGCTGTGTTATTATCGATCCGACAGGTAACAAAACATTGATCGCATGTAGGCTAGAATTTGAATGTACTAATAACATTGCAGAATATGAGGCTTTACTGCAAGGTCTCAGAAAAGCTTTAGATATGAACATTCAAAACTTGGCTGTCTTTGGCGACTCTGAAATAGTGGTTAGACAGGTAAGAGATTATATCCACTGTCTGTCTCCGCATCTTAAAAGCTATTAATCCGAGGTATGGAATTTAATGAATAAATTTTCTTCTTTCAATATAAATTCCATCCCTAGACTGAATAATTCTAAAGCAGATCTATTAGCTAACGTAGCTTCTAAACTCTTTCCTACAGAAGGCTTGTCCCTGGATGCATTCTCTGTCGAACTGTTGTTCCGACCATCCGTTCCCGACAACATTACGAACTGGAGAGTCTTTGACGATGATCAACAGATTATTAACTTTCTGCACATGGAAGAAACTTTTCAAGGCGCGGTGATAGACGAATGCATGCACAACAACAATTTGCGCGATTTCATGGTAATACCAGATCCAAGAACTACTGAATCTTCATCGAACATGGTAAATTCGATCCCTAAATCTGTAGTTAGATTAGAGAAATTTTACGATCTTCAAGATAAATTTAAAAAGTCGGTCAACTGTAAAACCAACAGTTCCTCATTATCATATGAAAAAGTAAACTTAGGGACTAAGGACATTCCTCAGTGCATTAATCTAGGGGTAGGATGTTCTCAACAAGAAAAAGTTGCATTTATTAAATTGTTCAAAGAATTTAAAGATGTCTTTGCATGGACATATGATGACCTTAAAACTTTCGACCCTAACATCATACAACATGTCATTCCTATGAAACCCCAAACCTCACCCTTTCAACAAAAATTGAGAAAAATGCACCCTAAACTTGAACCGACCGTTAAAAAAGAATTGAATAAGCTCTTGAATGCTAAGATAATTTTTCCTGTTAGGCACACTCAATGGGTTTCTAACCTTGTCCCTGTCCAGAAAAAAAAGGGGAAATCCGACTGTGCGTCAATTTCCGAAACCTTAATAAAGCGTCTGATAAAGACAACTATCCTGTCCCACCCATGGAACAGATCCTTCAACAGGTATCTGGTTCTGAGAGTCTATCCTTACTGGATGGTTTCTCGGGGTACAACCAAGTCCTGCTGTCTCCTCCAGACCAACTTAAAACTACCTTCCGTACCCCATGGGGCACTTATGCTTATCGAAAAATGCCCTTTTGATTGATTAATGCTGGTGCCACTTTTCAGAGAGTGATGGACATCGCTTTCCGAGGCTTAATCAATCAGTCCGTCGTAGTTTACTTAGATGATGTTACTGTATTCTTTAAAAACAAAACCGATCATCTAGCTCATTTACGAGCCGTTCTACAGCGATGTCGTAAATACGACATCTCCTTGAATCCTAAAAAATCCATTTTCACAGTAGATCAGGGTAAACTCTTGGGATTTATTGTGTCAAGAGAAGGGATGATAATCGACCCCGAAAGGACTCAAGTCATCGCGAAACTTCCCCCTCCTACATCCAAAAAATCTTTGCAGTCTTTCTTAGGCCATATTAACTTCGTGAGGAGATTCGTCCCCAGTTTCTCCGAAATGGTCATACCTTTACATAATTTAATTATGAAAGACACCCAATATCACTGGGGACCCCTAGAAAATCAAGCTTTTAATGTAATAAAGAAGGCCATAATAGACGCTCCGTCTCTCATGAGCCCCGACTTTTCTCAAGATTTCACACTCTATACTTTTGCTTCTGACCGTTCCTATGTCGTCGTCCTAACCCAAAAGAACGCCGAGAATAATGAAGTACCCATTGCCTTTATGAGCTCTGCTTTTAAAGGCGCTGAAATTAATTACCCAGCGGTAGATCGGCAAGACTACGCTGTTTTCAAAGTAGTCAAGCACTTCCAGTCCTATCTTTTGAAGTCAAGGACGAAAGTCATTGTCCCTTACCCAGCCGTCAGGAACCTGTTAGTGCAGAAGGAACTAGGTGAAAAGAGGGCTAACTGGGTCACCTCCTTGCAGGAGTACGACATAGAAATTACCCCAGCTCAAATAGTGAGAGGCCAAGGGTTATGCAAGTTAGTTGCTGATTCAGCAGCAGGACAGCAAGAAGGAAGTGATACGTCAAACCTAGGACAACACGATCAAAATGCAATCTATTGCGCACAAAACCCTGTCAGTCCTTGGTACAATGATATAAAATTATGTCTTGAACATGGGTCAACACCTAGTCACCTGGATCCCACTAAAAGAAGAGCATTGAGATTAAAGTCTGCCTCCTTTCATTTGGTTAATGGTATCCTGTTTCGTCAGAGTTTTGACGACATACTGATGCGCTGTCTTGAGAAGGACGAAGCAGAAAAAGTCTTGCTAGAGTTGCATGCAGGAGAAGCTGGTGGTTATTTTGGTGGTGACACCACTGCCCATAAGGTTTTAAGAGCCGGTTATTACTGGTCCACGCTTTTTAGAGACGCCCATGCCTTGTGTCGTAAGTGTATCATTTGTCAGAAAGCATCAGGGCGGTTACAAAAACCAGCCTTTCCTTTGCAGCCCGTTTCAATTGACTCTTCTTTTCAGTAGTGGGGCCTTGATATCATAGGTCCAATCAACCGGCCTCCATCCTCAAAACAACACAAGTTTATCATAACAACCACAGATTACTTTACCCGATGGTCTGAAGCGGCAGTGTTAAGAACTGTCAACACCAGTCAGGTAATTGCCTTTCTAAATTCCAATATTATCACTTGTTTTGGTATCCCTGACTGTTTAGTATTCGATAACTCTTCTTACTTTTCCTCTCTTGAGATGAGTGATTTCGCTTTGGAAAAATGAATTAAACTGAAGTATTCCGCTAGCTATTACCCTTAGGGCAATGGATTGGCAGAATCAACAAACAAGAACTTGATTAAAATCATCAAGAGAACTGTGGCTGAAAATGACAAAAATTGGCACAATGCACTATTGAACGCACTGTGGGCTGATAGGGTAACACCAAAAGCTGCTGTAGGTAACTCCCCCTTTTTTCTCGTTTATGGCAGAGAAGCAATTCTGCCACCTCACATTCTTCTTCCTTCTCTACAGTTATCGCACACAATTCAAGAAGAAGACTGTCCCCCTTTAGAAAACCGAATTAACGCTTTGATGAAGCTAGAGGAGGTAAGAACCCAAGCTAAACGTAAGTTAGATCAGCATCAACTATTGGTTAAAAGCTGGTTCGATTCTAACTCTGCTTCTGATAGGAATTTTGAAGTAGGTGATCTCGTCTTGAAGTGGGATAAACCGCATGAGGGAAAGGGAGAACACACAAAATTTCAAAACTTATGGCTTGGACCATTTTTAATTGTTGAGAAGTTGGGTCCCAGTTCTTTTCGATTGCAGAATCTTGAGGGGTAGCCTGGCACCTATCCAGTGAATGGCCAAGCCCTGAAAATATATTTTTCCTGATGACAACCCTTGTACATTATGTACATATTTTGCTTGTTGTTTGCTTTTTTCTTTTGATTTTTGTTTTTGATTTCTTCTTTGAGTTTATCAGCTTGTGTTTTTGGAAATACACATACCTGTATACTGATCTATTCGGACAAAGAAAACAGAAAATTCCTTCGCTCAAATGACTGCTAAGAAAATTGTATAAACATCAATTGTATACTTCTGAAATTTACATCTGTGATTGGCAAAAGGTTGTCGTTTGAAAGAAGTTAATTGATTTCAATCTCTAACATAAGCTTGTTGCGATAATCCATTATCTTTTTACGCTGTCCCTATTCCTTAAGGGAATGACTCAGAAGATGTATCCCTGCCTTAGAAAGTTGGTTTTGTAAATGAAACATCTCTGGATCTTAATAAAGGACAGTTCTAAAAATTTCTGCTGAGGTCTGAAAAAATATGTTTAAATATCGTAATTTTCAGCGTCACCCCGCTCAACTATATAAAACAAAATAAATCATTAATAGAGCTGTGGGAAGTGCTTGTAAACCCGCCGGGATGCTGAACAGGTCCGTTGGCAGCGGGTAAATGCATGCATGGTCCGCTGGCAGTGAAGCAATGTCGGGTATATGAAAATTCGTAAATATGAAACCTCTTAACCTTAACATGTCCTTTATTTTGATCTAGAACTTCTTGGCAGGATACATATGTCAGAGTGGGTTAAATGGTAACCCTGTCGAGGCTATGGACGCCTGCTGGCAGCAGTGGCTCTGTCAACAGTATTGGAGATTTTACCTTTAATATCGTGGCTTGCTTGTCTTAAGACTGCTATCGGTTTTCATCCTTTAAACACTTATGAAATATTTGGTTAATGATGATGTTTACACGATTTTCTGGTTGTTGTTTTTGAGTTAGAATTTTTCTCGTTATCCTATTCTGAGTTCGTTCTTTTTGGCAGAGATAACTGCTTCTACCAGTGTGTCGCCATTGTTGGCAGCCAATTCACATTTTTTCTACTGTCCTTATGAGCTACCTACACCAGTGCTTCGCAAACCTTGATTTTCGTCGCAATTCTCAAATAAAATGACACTTTTATTTTTTGCGCTGTTTGCACACTTACCTTCGTTCTTGTTTTCACGAATGCAAGCATGAAAACTTGGTTTTCAAAGTCGCATTAAAATCGTCACTGAATTGTCGTTATCATTCTTGTCGATATGCCCATTGCATTTACATTTTACTTATCATTATACAGTTGGCAAGACCTTTTGATCTGTACTCATTTGACATTCTTTGATTGATTATGTAATTTTGTTCCATAAGTGATTGAGTTAGTGATGTATTGATGATTGGATTTATATGCTCTTTGATCGATTCACTTGGCACATTGGTTACACAAAAAACGCATCGGTGTTATGGTTAAACCCTTGGTATAATCGTTTCATACAACACATAGTTTGTATAAAGCAAACCCTTGGCATTGGTTTCGATTCATTTGTTTGGTTTTAAAACTATGGTATAACCTTTGCTCGCGCGAATGATTAATCCACTTACCATTAATTTCATTGGTTGATTGAATGGCATAATTGTTAACACATATGCATAGTCATTTGAATGGTTATAAGCGCTGGTGGTTGTACTGTGGATATGACTGTTGTGCATGGGCCAAAATAGCTCCACCACCTTCGTACGATATGTCATTAATGTTTCCCCCTATCCCTATTTCACCTCTACTAGTTTCGGGTGAGCCTATGAGCGTCCTGCCCCTGCCTGTGCTGTGATTCAAACCCTGGCTCATTCACATCGCTCACCATGTGCTCCTATTTATGTCACCTATGGTGCGAATAGAGCCAAACGGTAGTCAAGCTCTGCTACTGTTCGATAATGCCTGTAAGGATTTAGAGGATAGAGGTTGGATCACGTTTGTACAGAGGTTTGAGGGCTTCAACCTCACTGTTGCACAACAATTTTCCCTTACCTTTGATGGGTGTAGGGCTAAAGTAGGTGACATTCAGCTGGTACTGAATGAAGAGTTCATAAGCTCTGCCACAGGATTGGCAACCACGGGCCAGGGATGGTTTAAAAACTCCAAAGTCGATGAGGTGCCATGGCCTTTTTTATTCATATCACGAAAGGTTACATCCTGTGACAAAGGTATGCCTATTTCCACGCTTAAACACAGGTGGCATGATCTTTTGATAATGGTTAAACAATTTGTGACCTGTGAGGGTCGATATGGATTGGTTTTTCTTTATCACCTTCGATTGTTAATGATTTTCATGGGCTATCCATTGAACATGCCATTTTACTTCCTGCGTAGTCTTTATAAAATGGCTAAGAGGTTCAAACGCGAAAAGGCTGATAGCAGCTTGTTTCACCATGGCTTGATTAGACTTATCGCCGTTCACCATTTGAACCTCCACGGTGATAATTGGCAAGCCTTTCTTTCTCGAAATGGCTTTGTTGATTCAGAGTCTGTCCAAATCGACAAGCCTGTGGTCAGCGAAACTAAGGTCGGACCACCCGTGCCTTTCCGTACCCTTCTACCCTCTCCCAAACCCTCGGTTGGCCCTGATATTGACCTACCCGACATTATAATAGACAAGGATGAGGCTGTAAAAAATCCTGTGAGTAAGAAGGTCAAGGGTAACCCTACTGTCAACAACAAGGGTAAAAAGAATGCTTGATTGATATCGAGACTTTCCCGGAATAAACCTAAGCCTAGTGTCGACCAAAAGCCCATAGTCCTCAGCGAAGAATCAGACTCTGATATCGAGCGCTTCCTAGCTAGTGAGTACCCTTACTCCCATGGTCTGTGCTCCGAGCAACCCTACGACTATGTTTCTAATTTGCCCCCATGCCTAAAGAATAATCCTAATTACCCAGGAATTAGGCTTCATGATGAAACCCTCGGTGATCCAAGAAAACCCTCGACTGTCGTTTCGAAGCCCGAACAGACATCATGCATCCAATGCAATGTGTGGATGGAGCGCTACTATACCGACGTTCCCTTATTACAATCGAAGATCAAGTCATTGGAAAACCAAGTTACAGTACTTTCGAGAGAAAGGGACAAGCTTCAAGCTAATGACATGAAGCAGAAAACCACTGGTTCGATCGTTTTTAGGAATGTCGAATCGGCGATAGCCTTCGTCAATTCCAAACTATCATGACCAAGTTGTCTGCTGATTATCCAGGTATGATTTTCAATATCAATTCGTTTTATGAATTGCTTGGGTTAATATATGAATTGGTTTTTGAGTTTTGTCTATTATTCGAAATAATTTTTTCATGGTTTGATTATCAAAAACGGTTATGTGTGGATCCTGTACAGTAGATTCATTTTGCTAAAATCAAATGTGGTTATGATTTTGGTATGCGATTTTGGTCGTGCCCAGTTTAGCAATTGATTGGTTTTCATTGGGTTTGATTCATTTTGAATAATTCTGTTAGTTTCAATTAATATGATTAATGAGGTCTGCTCTCGCTTGGATTTTGTTTGCATCTGACCTCTACAGGAGATTTTTATGCTAAAATTAGAATACGGTTATGTTTGATTTGGTATGATTTTGTTGTGGTTGGATTATATCGGCTCTGATTTAGTTTCTATAGTTTGATTTTGAAACGATTTCGTAGGCTGAAATTGTTATGATTCTTTAGATATGTTATGCGTCATTATTAATGATTGGTTTAATAAATATGATGTAATCTTTTTAATCAGGAAAACAACTCTGTTCGACTTCTATTTGGCAAAAACGACTCTGTTCTGTATTCAATCGATATTCTCATTTGGCCTGTGTCGAAGATCTATTTGCTAAAATCATGGAAACATTGTTAATTAATAACGACTCTGCCAGCCTCAAACCATTTCGATTCGTTCTTATTTTAATTTAATTTGCAATTGATTATTGCATGCCACGATTAACATGATTGTTTGTATTTATTTAATACAGTTATATCAATCTAAAAAACGATCCTGTTGATTTCGTTTGGATACGACAGTGATCTTGTTGATGGCTGAAGCAATTATTTGTGTTGATTTCAATTGGTTATGAAAACGATTTCATTGCTGTCGAGTTATCCAACACGATTCTGTTGACCCGAATTGGTGATAATGAATTAAATAGAGTATATCTATCTTTGTTATCATTTGATTGAATACGATTTAGTTTGTTCAAGTTGCATACAAGTGTCGATTTGAATGATGCTTTTAGCAATCAAATATTTTTAAATATAGTTTGAATATGTTTTTTAAGATTCGAATTGATTTTTGATACGATTCTGTGTTCAATTTAGACTAGCTACAAAATCGCAAGATTCTGTAGCTAGTCTTAGAAATTAGATTTTTATCAATTTTTTCAATAAAATATCCTCTAATATTGTCTATTCTTGTCCTTGTTCAGGTACATATGAATTGAAATGATCAATTTGGGCATGCTGTGACAATATAGGAGATATTTGTGTGATGTAGTTTTTATTTTTAAGTTGTTAGTTTGAGTTAGAAATAGAAACTTGGGATATTTTCCCAGATTTGTGTAAACAGTTTTGATAACTTCCACAGGGATGTTTTACCCTGTGGGAGGTCTTTAAATACTTTTCATTTTTTGTAATAAACTCATCATCATCCTCACTGTGGGAGAACCATACTATGGATTTATGATACAGACTGAGATGAAAGTTGATGTCTTGTAACAACTTTCACTTTCAATATATCAAACTTTTGTTTCAAGTTTTATTCATATCATTTTGTAGTTGATTATAGACTACTTTTGCTATCATAATCTATTGCATGTTGATGTGACTTGATTAATGTGTTATCCATATCTGATCTCTTTTATTATTTAAAAATACAGCAATTACTTGTTTCAGTTAATGAATGACAAATTTCTCTTCTTTATTAATTGAATCATTTTGTATAGATCTTTGCATGCAGATTTATCTAACTGTGAAGATTTGTAAATCATAAGATTGTTGTAATTTTTATGTTTTGTTTGTCCTGTAACTATATCTGAAGATCACATCAGCTTCCCGTTTACGAGAAGATCGTGGAGAATTTGGTGTGGGTTTCTTCCCACCAAACAACTGAATTGATCATCACACACAGGACAAAACTGAAGCGTTACTTCAGGTCAGTTTTTCATTTAGTATTTAATAGTTAATTAGTTAGTATAATATAAGTAGCTTAGATAAATATATTAGTTTAGATACATAGTTAGAGTTAGTGTTTTAGTTTCTTAGCTTAGATAGTTAGTTTTTATTCTATTTCTTTATCATAAAACTATAAAATGAAAAAAAAAGTTTCGTTGTCTTAGGACAGATTACAAATGAGTTTTGCAGGTTTTCATTTAAATCTGTAACTTGTAAATATTGTACATTTGTGATTAAGATTTGATTCAGTTAATAGTTGAATGTTAAATTTCATAGAATTATTATAGTATTAGATAGTAGATTGTATATATTAGTAGTTTAGATTTGTTTATTAGTTTGTTTTAATTGTTATTTTTCATTTAGATTAGTTAGTTTAGAGTAGTTTTCTTTTTATTTTCTTAGGACTTAGATCTGCTAATGGAGCCGCTAAACCCGTCAGGGTGGGTTATCCCAAACGGCTTGGGTTATTTAGACAACCTCGGACCGGATCCACTCTTCCAGTTGACGGACGGTCAATTTCGCCCGTCAACAGTATTCTAATGGAAAATTTTGATAAATTTGGTGCTTTTTGCCATAATTCCTCCACCAAACATCTGCAAAAAATACGAAAGAAAGAAAGCATTAAAGTTTTAAACAATGGACATAATTAACTTTAAAATTTAAAATACATAATTGAATTTTAAAAATATAATGACTTATGTGGCATCAAAGTGGTCCTTATTCTGAATGCATATTCAAAGCCAAATAATCCAACACATTCTTTATACATATCCATCTCGCGATTTATTTGATCGCAAGTCTCAGCATCAGGTACCATCCTCCGAAGACGAGTAAAGAGGCCATCCATCACCTCGCCATCAAAGTCAAAGTTGCAATTGTACGAAAATGCAATGTTGAGGAAAATAGTTGTTGCATGAATGGGTCAATGGAGCACTCTAGTCCACCGAATATCAATCAAATCCCATATCATCATATTTTTGTTGTACCCAGGGGTACTCTTTCCCTCATAATAATCCTAGATAGATTATTTGGCCTTATCCATGGCCTCATACAAATATGACATTATGGGCTTATCACCATCAACCAACCTCAGAATCTTTACCAAAGGTTAAACACCTGAGAAAACTTCTTCTACTCCTTCCCAGAAGGAGTAAATGTACACCAATATAACAAAGGCTCTACCATCCACTCGCCTGCTATATCTGTAAGCATGCCACTCACTAGAAACAAAAAATTGTTTCAACTCATAGGGTGAAGAAGTGTGTCACAAAACGTGTAACTGTTGGACAACATAACTCCCTATATTTGATATGTGTCCTCATGAGGTTGAGAACAAAACTATGGTTATATATGAACATAGGGATGCTCTCCACCTAATCAATCACCTTCTTGATGAAGGGAATTTTCCCCACATCCTCAAGTATCAAATCAATGCATTGTGTAGTGCATGGAGTCCAAAACACTATGTTATGCCTCTCCATAAGAATCCTACTAGCAACCACATAATTAACTGCATTATCTGTTACGATTTGCACAACATGGTGTGCACCAATCTCCTCGATGAACCCATGCAACAAATCACATAATAGTGTTGCATATTGCACATGTGCGGATGCAACAACTAATTTTATGAACATGGTACCTTTAAGACAATGTACTAAGAAATTGATAAGGGTCCTACCCTTCCCATCTGTCCATCCATCATACATCACTGTGCACCTAGATATTTCCCATGATTCTTTGAACTCCACCAACCTGATATTGATTTACTTCTTATATTCTTGAGTAATAGGCCCCCACAACTCCTCATATGAAGGGGATTTAAACCCCGGGCCAACAACTGCAATGGAATTACACATCGATTTCCAAAATAGGTTGTTTCTGGTGATGGTGAGAGGTAAGTCACTCCATAAAAGACACCTCCCCATTAACCTGCTTTCTTCTTGTTGCTCCCTTTTTTTAAACATTGATTAATTTGATGGTTGTGCTCCATCTCCAGTTCTTGAAAAAAATAAATATGAGATCCTCCTAGCAGGTGAATTTGTGGTTGTGGAGCCCCTCCCACTACCCTCATTGGCACTGGTAGATATCCCTGAACTTTGATATGTCTTAAAATATGCAACTTCAACTCTCTTTGTAGCTACCTCTTCCTTCTTTATTTCCTTTGTATTAATTGAATCATGGGAAGATCGCATAATGTCTGGGCTCACACTTGAACAAGGCCCAACATCATGGCCCGAGATTTTGACCAAATGGTATTTCAACTTGTATACTCCTCTTGTCATATGTTCCCCACATAATTTGTAATTTAAATAGTTTTAGTTTGTTCCATTTCCAGGTTTACCATACTCCCACAATGGATCCAAGGCCCTAGGCATGTTTGCTTAGTGTTATAGGAATGGACCTAGTGCAAAAAAACACAAAAAAAATATTAAACCCCACTTGAAAAAAAAATTGCAGCATATTAATTTAAAAAATCAGCCATCCAAAGAAGAATGTTAGCCATGAAAAATGGGATCAACAAGGTGGCTAAAACACTAAAAAAACAAGCTAAATATCCCATTGAAATTTTCCAAAAAACCCCTTACATTTTGTTTTTTCTATAAATTATTGGCAAGATGATAAAAAAAAATGAAATCTAAGAAAAAAAAGAAGCAAGAAAACATGAAAGTGTATGGAAACAATTAGCATACAAATTGGGAAGGGCATACATACCTGTTCTTGGAGGTTGTGGATGAAAATTTCAAAGATCCAACCAGTTGAAGTTTGAACCTTGCTCCACAAAGAAAATCTTAAAAATTTATGGATGAATTCGATACCCTGCCTTTGCACATGTCAAACATGCTTGATGGCCTCCACACACCTCTTCCCTTGCTGCTCCACATCAACTACAAAACAAAATGACCAAAAAAAATGAAATCGGGCTTTTAATCTATGACCTGGGCATGACAGGCGAGTTTTTGGAAAAAAAATGTGAATTTTTCCAAAATATCGTCGATGTTTTAAAAAAATCATGATTTTTTATAAACCCCAAAAATCACGATTTCTATTAATAAAAAAATTGGCTCCTCTAAAAAATCGTGATTTTTCTGATTTTTGTCGATTAATCGACGATTTTTTCTTCTATGGTGAAAAATGTTAATGTAGGAAAATTCTAACAAAGGTAGGTACTTCTCCCAATGGGCTTAATTATTTATAACATACATCCTAATCATGTCTTCCATAACCTGTTTTGATCTTTTATTTTTCCCATCAATTTCAGGATGATACGTTGTGCTCAAGTTCAACTGAGTCCCTAATGCTGACTGCAAACTTGTATAGAACCTAGAGGTAAACCAAGAGTCCCTATCTGAAATGATCTTCTTGGTTAGACCATGCAGACGTATAACTTCACTTATAAAAACATGTGCCACATATGTGACATCATAAGTGTCTTTGACTAGAATAAAATGAACCCTCTTGGTCAACTTATCAACTATAACTAGACTGGCATTGTGCCTCTATGATGTGAGTGGAAATTCCACAACAAAATCCATAGAAATGACTTCCCACTTGGATATATGAACATCATGTGGTTGTAGGAGACATTTTGGGTGATGATGATCAACCTTTACTTCCTCACACTGAATAAACTTAGCGACGAAATGAAATACATCACACTTCATGCATACCCAAAATAAAATATTCTTCATGTCTGCATACATTTTCTTCACACCTAGATGCATATGACAAAGTGGTTCTCTATGTGTTCCTTAAAAATGATGCTTCAAATACCCCCACCCTCAGGGATGTACATCCTTCCCTAGTATCTCAACAATCCATATGATTCAAGGCTATATCCTTCAAACAATGACTCTAACTGTCTTCCAATATGGAGGATTAAGTAAACTTTAAATACCAGTTATCTCCAAGAAGTTTCCCTAACACTTTCTCCCTCAAATTAACCTTTAAGGGAACCAAGGAGAAGATGCATGGCCTTCTACTTAGGGTATCTACAACCACATTCTCCTTTACCTTGATGTAAGAAATTCCAAAATCATACTCACTCATCAAATCATTCCATCGTCTCTGCCTAACATTGAGATCCCTTTGAGTGAAGATATGCTTTAATATTTCATGGTTTGTTTTGAGTTGAAAGCTTCTCCCTACAATATAGTTTTTCCACAACTTCAGAGCTAGCATTACAACTGCCAACTCTAAATCATAATTAGTATAAAGCTCCTCACGTTGCTTAATCTTTCTTGATGCATATCCTATCACTTCCCCATATTGTATTAACGTTCCCCCCAACCCTTTCTTCGAGGCATCCATGCACACTATGAAGTATTTATCCATATTCAACACTCGTAGAATTGGTGCATTGCTTAGTAATCTCTTAAGTTCGATGAATACAATGTCGCATTCATTTTTCCACTCATACCTGACTCCTTTGCGTTGTAAGGTGGTGATGGATTTCACAATATTTGAGAATCCTTCTACAAACCTTCGATAATAACCAGCTAGCCCCATAAATCTTCTGACCTCATGAACATTTCTTGGCACTAGCCAATCCATTATGGCCTTCACCTTTTCCGGGTCCACATAAATTTCTTCTTCATAAATGATATGACCTATATAGTCAATCTCTTTCTGGAAGAAATAACACTTTGACAGATTTCCATACAACGTGTTCTCTCAAAGGCATGACAACACCACTCGTATTTTTTCCTCATGTTCTCTTTCATTCTTGGAATAGATAAGGATATCATCGAGAAATACCTACACAAAGTGTTTTAATTACTTGTTAGCACACAATGGGTAGACCCAGGGTTCAACATTAATTCACCAACAAAACCCTAAGGATACCGACCCTTTTGACATCACCCGCAAATAGATGATGTATCACCCAAGGTACCTATGGGGACTGCAAGAACTAGGTTTCCATAGTCATGGGGGAATATAAGGAATTCATCATAACTATTCACTTAAAATTCATTCATATATCTTGTGTGCAGAATCATTAGAGCATCTAACATATTCATAATAACCATTCATGCATTACACGTGTGCCATAAATAGAATAGAAAAGAAACACATCAAACAACATACATCATAACACATAGATTTAACATGGTTCACCCCAAACCGGGACACATCCACAATGAAAGGCTTCTTATATTATTATTCAGCATCATCTCTTACAAAAGGTGTGCATTGCACTCATACAAGATATCTCATTTATAAACCAACATACCCTTGTCGTTCTCACATATAGTGCACACTTAACTCATTCCTCACACAATATCACTTCATAACTCATGACTACTCGAACTCATTGCTCTCTCTCATGGAATACCTCTACCCCAAAACCCATTACATATTTATACATTGACACTAGGGCTTGTTCCATTACAAAATGGAACAAAAGGTCTAACTACTTCTAACTAACTTCCTTCTTCTGTGCGCGATGACCCCTGAAAATGTGCTAATTGTATTCCTTCCTTCCACACGTGCTTCTCCTTGGATGAATTGTCGCGTAGTTTGCTCCTACGTGATTCCCAAAACTTGTCCCAAAATGACCTACTCCAACATCCCCCCAACACTCACTTGTGGCTCATCCCGAGCCACTCAAATCCGTTGTTGCATTTCCTTCAGTGTCACAATGAACTTCTCAAAAGTCTCTCTGGAAGTTGTGATCATTTCCCTTACTTCTACTTCCCTTGCTGATATCTTTTTTGCAGCCTACCTGGTGATAAGAGTCTGCACCTTCTCTTCACTCTCTTGTATTGATTGCTTCACCTTGCCTTGTACTACTATGATCTCTTCTGTTACCTTGAACACTTATTCTTGCAGTGTCTGTAACTTCTACACAAGTGTCTTCTACTCAACCCTAATTTTATTTATCTCCTGTCTTACCTACTTGTTCTCCACTAAGGAAACCATATTTTCCTTTGTTGGTAGAGTATTCAACGTGTCTTGAATCTTTTGTGCCTACTCTTGTGCATTATCTAGCTTATGATCCAATGATTTTATCTCTTCCTTCTCCAGTAACACATTCCACACTTGTGTGATTCCTTCATAAAGATTCATCCATTCTCCTTATGCTTTCTACTTTTGTCACAACTATCTTCTCTCTCTGCTCTCTTTCTTCTGGTGGCATACTCGCTGTCTAGCATGCTTCAAAATCAATAATCTTTGCGTGGAATCCCTGAGTGTCTTCACTGATCTTCATGTCTTGTTCTTTTAAAGGGGCATTTTCCTCCCTAGGCATTTGTAGAATATTTCTATACACCCCTTGTACCTCCTATTTCAATATTTATATCCTCTGTGCAACTTCATCCCTCTCCAACCTAAGTTTATCATATTCCACCTGTAGCACATAATTATATTCAACTACCTTAGTCCAATCCATCATCATTGACACTTCACACAATCAAATTTCTCTCATGACGCTTGTCTACAAACCATGTAATACTTCTACGGGAAAATGAGATAACACCAAGTCGATATGACCAAGTACCTTACCGTGCTCCTACAACTATGTCGCAGGGAACTCTAAAGCTCCTGCTGTTATTTTCATCACCCGAAAGTATCATGATGATGCACATGGATGGGATGTCATTTTTTTTTCCTCTGTCATGTTCGCCATACTCTCCATCTACTCTTGTTCTCCTGTTCTAATTGGCACTATCCTAGATGTCTCCAAAATCTGTCCAAGTACGAAAATATTTGCTTGCACGTCCAAGTGCATTTCTTCTTTCTTCTGCGTTGTTTTCTCAAAACCCTCATCAGTAACCTCCTTAAATTGATCTACGGTCTTTTCTAAGTCATCTTATAAAAATGATTGGTTGGGTACTTGCTTGAATGCTTTCCTTTTCTTTCATTGTGGTATTGATTTCCCCTTATATTTTTCTTTCCTCTTCTCTCCATGGCACGGTGCTGTCTTATGTGCTTCTCCTGTGCCATTTGTTTCTCCTTCACTTTCTTTCTCCTTCTTATTCTCCTTCTTTTACTGGCTCGTTCTCTGACAATTTTTTTTATGGCTGCTTTATTTTTGGTACTAGGGTTTTCCATTCTTCCTCCTAGTCTTTCACAATCTGCCCAACCTCAACTTTTTTCAACCTATATCTTCTCAACATCCACTACTGATTTGGGTCCCTCTTAGCTTGAATATACATGTGGTGTCTTCCTAATTTAAAGTGCAAAATCCCCTTGCATGATTCCACTACTTGTTGTAGTATGCATTGTGTGTCCTGAATGCTCTGTTGAATTACCTCCTTGTAAGCATAGAAAATGATGGTATTTTCCAATTGTCTTTCCTTATGCAAATTATGCCACAAGTTAGTGTAACTCACTTCCAAACATGGTTTCTTCACAAATCCCAAAAATTGAGTGTCCTCTGGCTCTCTCCAAGCCACTAATGCAATCAATATCAACAACCTCACATGCATAATATTGGAATTTGATCCCTTATTTTGTGCCTCCCTGTAGTCCATCAAAAGCTAGTTTAATAGAAACGTTTTCTAGTTCATTTGTACTCCCATGATGCAGTTCTCAGTTGTTTCTATTACACCTATTGGTACTTGATCTTCGCGACATTTCCTGAACAACTTACAAGCCAACACCTAGGTCATGAACCTGACTATATCATCACTAATGCTTGCAACATATAAATTGTGTGCTACTCTAAATGTGTCATATTTCTCCTTCATTCTTTCTGTTAGTTCCATCTCCTTTGACTTTTCTATGAATAATCGCAGTGGGTCTTCCCCTTTTGATGGTAACCCAATGATCTATGCAATGATTTCAGTTTCTATCGACACCAATCTATCCAACCATAGATATCCTCCATGAATTCAATTGAGTAACAACTTGACATAAATTTTTATCTCCACGCTCCTGCCAAAATGTGGAATGTATAATAGATTCAAAATTCCTATTTTCTCTAGCCCTGTGGCCCATTCCCGTGGCTCTACTATTATTTTATGTGAATCTGGGGTGAGATTTATGGTTCTGTACTTATCTGGTGCCAACTATGGAAAATTTCTGATGTTTGTTACATCATTGTCTACATACTTCATATTCTCGACTATGCCTATCATATCTTCTTCAATGATTACCCCTAGTGGGATCTCTAATTATACAAGGTCATACTTCAACTCCTTTTTTAGCTTAACTTACTTTGCTAACAACTTCCTTGGTTCCAAATAATCCTTCAGAAAGTGAATTAGACTTATCCCTGACACTGACGCTCTTGGGGTTTCCTTGAATACCGGTATTGATGACTATCTGGTGTGTTGTTTCTTCTACTATGATGAAGCTTCTTCTGTCTTCGGTGCCTCCATTTTTCTCTACAACTAACTCGCGTCTAGAACTTACTTGTTTGGCTCTATCAAACTTGACTTCCTTTGCAATATTGGCTCTCTCTGGCTCTTTTGTTCTCTCTAATGTACATGAAACAATAACCTTTCCCCGTCGACCCCTCATATGCTTTTATAGATAGTCACCAGCTATTTCTATTCTTCTTCGCCCCCAAACCTATTGTCTAATCCAACTATACTGACATTCAATTATTTCCATACTCTGCAATAAATTCATATTGTTCTGCAGATCATGGTCTAGATGTTGTCATTTTTTCATTATCATGTCATCACTTTCCCTTTATGACTACACATCTCCACTACTCCGTTGCTATGATCACACTTTAATGCTTATCCTGTCAATTGTGATATTTAACGTGTTTCCTTCCCTTTGTGCAAATATTTTTCGCCCTTCAATCCTCCTTTCTATCCATAACTCCTTCCTCTTTCTACATCTATGTGACATTTTTTGGTTTATCTATTGGATTATTGAGAGGGGGGGGAGAATCATTAATAGATAAATATAATCATTTTTAACCATAAAATGCAAGTGTTAAATTAGTGTAGCATTATCATCCAATAGTTGCAGAATAAATAAACAATGAACAAATGAGAAATCATACACATACACAGTACACCAGTGTTTTTACATGGAAACCCAAAGTGGGAGAAAACCACAAAATGTTTTTTCTTATATGTCTTTAAGAATTACTTTCATTGGGCCCGCAAGGGTGTAAACCGATTGACTTGTGCCGTGTACATGGAAGGAAATATGTAAAGGAGGTCTCAAGTTTGATTCTCACCTCACTTTACTTTTTCTCCATGCTTGCGGGATGTGTGGCGCACCTAGCGGTATAGAGGTAGCAGACGGGTATCGACCGCGTGTCACGCGAGTTGTCGATTCCCTCAGTATAAAATAATAATAATAATAATAATTACATTCATTGGAAGCACCAACTTCCTTTGTTTTCCAGCTATAGCTAGAAGGAGGCTCCAACCCCCTAGTTTCTCAGGCTACAACCTGAAGGAATCTCCAACTCCCTAATTCTCTGGCTACAACCAGAAGGAGGATACAACCCCCTATGTTCTCTAGCTACAATTGGAAGGTGGCTACAACCACCTGTCTTTTCTTCATCCAACCACCGTGACGTATAAGTAGAATGATGGAACCACTGTCACACTATCACTGTGAGATATGATGTTGTAAACTTGTACCAATCAACCTGCACCAAAAAACCTATACCAATAACCTGAACCATGCATCAACCATGCTTCAACATGTACCTCAACTTGTACCATAAAAAAGTGCATCAACCATGCACCAACCTGTACCAAACAACCTGTAATCAACCTGTACCATAAACAAGTGCATCAACGATGCACCAACCTGTACCTCAACCTGCACCATGAACAAGTGCATCAACTAGGCACCAAACCTGTACAAATAACCTATCACAACAACCTGTCCAAACAACCTATCACAACAACCTGTCTCATCAATCTTATCAACCAAATCATATCTACTCACCAAGATCAATCACCAAGAAAACTCTCAAAGATGTGCATCAACCAAACATAACACAACAACTCATAATCACCACCAATATCAATATGTGCTTTAAATAATATACCAAGACAAGTATGCTACATCATCCATAAACCATGTGTCAACAATACTACTAACAAGTGCCTCCAACCATGTACCAAGTATGTACCAATCATGTATCAAGTAGTCATCAAATATGACTCATCAATATGTACCAAGATCATCAACTATACACCTCATGTATGTGCCAACTCATCAACTACTTGTCTCAACCATGTACCCAACATGTACCTCAACCAAAAGCCCTAATCAATTTCATCATACAAATATGATTTGTAACTCTGTAATAGACCTGATNACATACCTGCAAACCTTCCTTAACTTTAACAACAAGAGACTAGCATTTTCATCAAACTTTACTTTAGTCTCACATGACTAGTTTTGGATTAGTAAACAACCCTAACTTGCAATAATCATAACTATCTACCTGTAATGAATAAAGATATGAAAATAATACACAATGGTATTCAGTGTCTTTTATGCAATTCCTCTAGGTTTCATTACTTGGAATCTCTTAGAAAAGACATTATAGCAAAAATGGCATACCTTGTTGAATTCTGTCTTATTCTAGAGAGTGAACTTGTAGAGTGTGCCCCGCACATAATATTTTTCGTATGGATCTGAAACTGATACAAAGAATACTATAGACTGTACTCTAACCCATACATTTGGAATTACTAAATTTGGATCTGTTATGAAGAAGTTATGACGTTTTTACCCAAAACACCTATTTTAGACTAGTTTCAGGACAAACCACAAGCCCTATTTTCCACAGAGTGTAAATCCAAAAATACAACGACCCACAAGATGGAATTTTTATCATATCTACTTGGATATGTTTCCTCAATATCCTCCCAATTTCATGGCCTGAATCATTCTAGAAAAAACATTATTGCAAAAATGGTGAGATGACCTATAAATAACATATCTTGGAGAGCATCATCAAAATAATTTATCCTCCCTTGAATTTCGGCCTTCTTTACTTCACCTTCCCTATGAAATTAGGCTTAGATATCCTTTGGTTACCTCATTCACTTGTAGATATTCAATATTCTCAGGTGTGATTAAAATGATAGAGCCTTGCCTCTTATTTATACTTTCATGTAGCTTCCTTAAGGGGTTACCTTTTAAACATCTTATCCCACTTTCCTTATTTTAGGGTTAGCCCACTTCTAACCACATGTCCACTTAGTAATTTATCCATTAAATTTATTATTTAAATAATTTATTTTTTATCCACTTTGACTTATAGTACACTCATCACTTCACTTTATTATTTACCTTCTAAAATCTTTTAAACCACTTTCCTTATTTTAGGGCTAACCCACTTCTAACCACTTGTCCACTTAGTAATTTCTCCATCAACTTTATTATTTAAATAATTAATTTTGTATCCACTTTGACTTATAGTACACTCATCACTTCACTTTATTATGTAAATAATTTATTCTTTGCAACCACTTTGACTACTTTGACCTTTTGGGTCTCTTATATGACTCATGAGGGTTCTCCAACTTCACATGGTCATAACTCTCTAACCGCGAGGAGTTATGTGACGTTCCACATACCAACAGAAATGGCATGACATGTATTGTCCATCCAGAATACTATTACCTTTAAATATATTAAAACTCATACCATTATACATAAAAAAAAACTTGGGTCCATTACCCAAACCTTTGTGCTACCGAAATTCGCTATCAAACTTTCTTCAAGGGTTGACATCAATGAAAACCAACCCAAATAATCAACAATCTCCCCCTTTAAAATTGATGGAAACACTCTGATGCAATAATGAAGTGATATCACTCATGCTCCAACTGTGACCATTGCTCCCCCTGGAACCATGCCTCTGTGCTCTTTCTCCAAGCATTTACCTTTTCATCTCATAAATCTCTCACCATTTGTCATCAATGGAAAATGTATCTTTCCATCCGGGGCTGCTCCCCCTAACTGAACTATCCTTGGGGATACTCCCCCTGACTAAACTCTTCCTGAAACTGATCCCCCAACCTGAACTGTCCTCTTTATGGTGCTTCCTCATGTAAATCAAAGACATATAAGATATAAGATAAGCATTCAAAAGAATTCATTTTGGAGTAGAAATTACTCCGAGTCTCTGGAAAAAATACTTAAAGGCTTCCCTTGGAAGCGGTTTTGTAAAGATATCTGCCACTTGCTATTTTGTGCCCACATATTCAACTCTGATGTTCTTCTTTGCAACTTGTTCCCATAGAAAGTGATATTTTATTGGAATGTTCTTCATTTTGGAGTGCATCACCGGGTTCTTTGAGATACTGATGGCGATTGTATTATCACAATATATTGGAATGGTCTCATCATACTCAACCTGTATATCTGTCAAAGTTTGTTTCATTCATAGAACCTGAGTACAACATCATTTTGCTGCAATATACTTTGCTTCGACTGTAGATAAAGATATTGAATATTGTTTCTTTCTTAGCCAAGATACTAAACACTCACCGAAGTAGAATGTTGCTCCACTGTTGCTTCATCGGTCATCAATGCAACCTGACCAATCTGCATCTGTGTAGGCAATAAGTGATATATCATTTCCTTTTGGATACCATATTCCAAAATCTCTTGTTCCTTTGAGATATTTGAAAATCCTCTTCACTGCTAATACATGTGATTCCTTTGGTGTTGCTTGAAATCTGCCACATGTCCAAATCCCTACATTACATCTGGTCGGGATGTTGTCACATATAGTAAGCTACCAATCATTGACCTGTATTTCCTCTAGTCTGTATAATTTGAATCATCATCTTTTCTCAACTTGCAACTGGTTTTCATAGGAGTGGTAAATAGTTTGCAATCTTCCATTCCAAACCTCTTTAACATTTCTTTGATATACTTAGTTTGAGAAATAAGGATTCCTTGGTTTCTTTGATGTATCTAAAGACTCAACAAGAAGGATAGTTCTCCAAGTAACGACATTTTAAATTCATTTTGCATATCCTTTGCAAATTTCTTGATGTAGAGGTTGTTGTCTGCACTTCCTTTTATAAACCCTGCTTGTTGTAGATATTTATCCAGTCTAGAGTACCATGCTCTAGAAACCAATTCTTCAATGTATACTTCTTCTTCAAGTTCCCCATTCAGAAAGGTTGATTTAACGTCCATATCTTTCCATACCGTTCAAGACTCTGCTACACAACTGTTCATAATTTTGACTCATATGCCACTGTACTATCATGAAGTACTACTACAACTGATTAATCTATCATATTGTACATCTGCTAATTGAATGCACTGAATCTGTCTACTCAAATTCTGCAAGCTGCTCGAAGGATGGTTCTCTGGTATGTCTCAGATACTGTATAGACTCCCCTTGTCTATTATTCATATTATCCGGGAGTCTCTAAGATGGATGGATTAGAAAAATTCCTGCTTTGAAGTATATTTATCATCATCTTCATTAGTATATTCATCATCTCTCTGAGCTCTCACTTCTTTCTTTCTTTCTGTGGATTCATCTTTCACTACAATGCCTGAAAGTACAATATCTTGAACTTGTTCCTTATTTACCCGTCCTTCTTTTCTTTCAATTATTGTCCAAACCTTTTTGTATTTGACGTCTTTATCTGTATAATTTTCTTCATCTCGTTTTATTTCCAATGTTGCAATCTCTGGGATGGTCTTTGTTCACCTGTTCTTCATGTTTTCTTATCCATACTTTCTTATATCTAATATCAGTGTTCTCTTTCATGGAAGTATTGATAATGCTTCTACAATCACTAGCCATGTGTCCATAGTTATGACATTTGTAACATTCAATGTTACGTGGGGCCACATATGCACTTCTTGATTGAACATTTATTTTATAATCTCTACAATTTGCAACCTTATGTCCAAAATTAGTACAATAAAAACAATGATCATAAAAGAAATTTGCATACCAGGTAGTGAATGATCTTCTTTGTGGTGTATTCCTTTTGAATTTCTATCTTGACTGGTCATGATAATGATTGGAGCTTCTTTGTGACTTCAACATGGATGGTCTTCTTGAAGATATATCTTCAATGGTTTTCTTAGATTCTGGTTGACCATGATTACTTCCTTTGAGTACTTCTGCATAACTCTTTCTATTTTCTTCATTCTTCTTTTCTAGCA
>SNQJ01S0015558.1:206316-224890 GCA_010110895.2 Picea sitchensis
ATTTATGTGGGGTAAAAGGAGGTTTCCCCCTTGAAGAGGCTTATTATCTAAAATTCTCTCTTTTTCAAGGCGTTGAGTACTTATTCTAAGGTTTTTCTATGCTATATTGATATTTGGTTCTTAACACCTTCCTCCTGATACCATGGATCACTATTGACCTTCCTTCATTATCGACATAAAGAAACCTCTTCGTGAAACAATCTACCATATCTCAATGAGATTTTAGCCAATCAATCCCAATGATTATATCATACATTCATAGGGTAGTCACATACACCTTCAACCTATTAGTACACACTCCCATGTATACAAAGCAATTATCGACACTAGGTCCTATCGCTTGATTTCCCCCAAATTCATCTCGACTTGTTTAAAGTCATCATGTTCATAGGATTCCAACCCACACTTTTCTAATGCACATTGTGAAATGAAACTATCTATAAAAATAGAATCAAATAAAATTTTAACATTGAAATTATTTAGCATACCTAATGACCCCACCCTCGTGGATTGATGTTCCACTTGGTGGTTGTTAATCACTACATAAATATGGTGGCTACTACTCGTTATTCCCATCGGGGCCTATCCTTTATGTAGAAATATTGATTATGACTCCGGACAACCATGCTGGTAATGGGGTCCTCTGCACCCCCAACAAATAATGCAAGGTGGAACCTAGACATTTATCTGGGAAGGCCTTTGAAATTATTTCCTTTCCCTGGAACCCCTTCCCCTACTAATTGCTCCACGAGATGGTCATGGACTTGCTTGTGTCACTAGTTATGAGTGGGATGATGCACTCACTTCCATTGAAATACCTGCTACAAGCACTCTAGGTGCAACTCTATTTCCATAAATAGGTGGCCTAGAGCTTCCTCCCCTGGAGAAGGTCCTAGGGGCCTTCCCGATGAATCCATGTTGTTGTGGAATAACTAATCTCATACCTCTATTTAAACTCATATGTTCTTCTTCGTAACAATCACTTTCAATTTCTTCAACCATTGATGATGGTTTCCAGATCCACACCATGGCCCTTATCTTAGGGTTTAACCCATACAAAAAATTATTTCCTTATCATTGATCAGTGTCCATGTATGAGACATACTTGACTAACTCCATGGAACTTATTTCATACTATTCCATAGTGCAGTTTCCCTAAATTAGAGCATGAAATGCTCCTACTTGTTGTTCCTCATAGTATGTAAGAAATGATTTTCTCTGAAATGTTTCCTCAAAAATATCCCAAGAGACAATGTCTAGAGTAAGGTGTAAGTGCCTCTCTAGATTACCGCACCAGTTTAGGGAACTATCTCTAAGTTGAAAATCAGTATCTTGTCCTTTTCCATGGAATCATAGTCTCTCAAGGAAAAACATTTTGTCATTCCTTCCAACCATGCCTCTGCACGTTCACTTTCATGACCCCCATAAAACTCTGGGAGTTTGATTTTCTATAGTTCTCTGGTTATGTCCCCCAATGGAGATCCTCTCTCTAAGTCCCTCGACCCTTTTGGGTGTAATACACTTAAACTAAAACATATAACACAACAAGCGAATATACCCCAAGAATAATAGGATCATTCAATAGAAAGCATAAACACAATACTGATATCACCATGAAATATTTGTTCACTTCCCTCTTCAAGGGGGAAACCTCATAAACGAGCAGAGCTCTCTTACAATAATACTCAAGACAAGGTTTCTCATACCTCCTACTCTTATTTATACTAATTCTATCTTCTAAAGAACATTCTAGAGGAAGATATTTCTAGAAGCAAAAACTTCTACACTAGTACAAAATGAGAGATAAGTGACCAAAAAAATGACCAAAATCCATATATAAA
Organism: Picea sitchensis; assembly: GCA_010110895.2. Taxonomy (NCBI): domain Eukaryota; kingdom Viridiplantae; phylum Streptophyta; class Pinopsida; order Pinales; family Pinaceae; genus Picea; species Picea sitchensis. The sequence goes on from SNQJ01S0015558.1 coordinate 208,158, forward strand.
TGACCACTTTTGATTTGGTGATCATCAGTGGCTAATTTTCAGTCTCTTATCACACGACCAAAAATGTGGTCATATTTAGTTTGGTCATTTATAGCTTGTCTTGTGGTCATTAATTGTCACAATTAATGACCAAATATATTTTACCAAATTAATGACCACAAGTCAAGTTATAAATGACCAAACTAAATATGACCACTTTTTTGGTCGCGTGATAAGAGACTGAAAATTAGCCACCAAAACTGCCATTTGGTCATTTATATGCGAATTTTGGTCATTTTTTTGGTCACACATCTCTCACTTTTTGGTCACTTATCTTTCATTTTTTGGTCATTTTATATGCTAATTTCGGTCATTTTGTTTGGTCACTTATCTCTCATTATTTGGTCACAAATCCATCAAATTCACTGGGATGAAGGGCCATGTGTTGTGGAAAATTTGGGGCTTCTTTGGAGGACAAGGGGTCTTGGGATTGGTTGCTGATTGTTAGGAAATTCCTGCTGCAGACCTAAATTTAGCCCCCTTGGTCGTTGAATGTTAGGAAGTTTTGAGCTAATGAAGGATGGCTTCAATCGAGGCCTAATTTGGCTAAGGGACCCCTCGGGCTTGAAATATGGAAGTTTTTAACCTCATACGAACCTACCACAATTATTATTTCTTATACTTCCATGTTGTATCTTATTTCACCAGCTTTAAACTGCCTTTCATTTGGCACAAATTAGGCTCTGGATGAGTAATATATGGCCCCAGAAAGGTTCAAGGAAAAGGTTAGTTGGATGGTTGATCAAGGAAAAATTTACAATTAAATCACAAGTCTGGGTTGAACACCAAATTTGACAGGCTGCTACAGGCCTACATTCTTGTATCTTAAATGGTTTTCCCTCGTTTGGCTTGATTTGTGATGCAACCCCCCTTTATTTCCTAAGGGTTACACGACCTCCTGGTCAAGGATCTTCAACTCCGAGCCGAATTGGCTCTCTGAGACCTTGATGGTCTCCCTTACGAACTACCACAGGTCCTTTCGGTCCTCTGTTTCAGGTTCTATGGCACCCACGACCTCCCTCTTTGTGCAACTGAACTCTCAGGTTTAAGGCGCGAGCTCTCTTCTCATTAGCCCCTTGTCGCATGTGACCTTGGGCTATGTCCTTGTGTAAGAGAACGATTTCAGGTGCGTCCAAGAGTGGTTTGGGATCAACCTCTTTTCTCCCCACAATTTACCTCTAGTTGCCACGTACCTATTCACCAATATCGTGGTTTCCATTGTTGCCCGCCCTCAAAATTTTAATTTCCGGGCACTTTCTAGCCCCGCAATCGAGCGTGACAGTTGATTTTACAATCTCGACAGTGCTTCTGGACTGACGGCTAAGATCTGCCTCTTCCAAAACAATGATTCAGATCTAGTTCTCCCAAATCAGATGGTTGATATTTACTTCGGGTCTTTACTTGGAGTCCATGGATTTATGCCACCTTTCCTTTGGATCGGACGATTGACGTTTACTTCAGGTCTTTATCCAGGATCCACAAATTTGTGCCACCTGTTAGTTAGATCTGACAGTTCATATAAACTTCGGACGATCCGACGCTTGATATTTACTTCGGACGATCAGATGGTTGAGATTTACTTTGGACGATCGGACGGTCCCAAATTACTTTGAGACTTCGGAACTTTGGCAAGTTTCCTCTCTTGCATGTGAAAAACGCTAAGGCTCACGCACCTTGATTTGATCGGATGACTATTGGTCCTCTGAATCGGTGATCCAATGACCATTGTCACTCTCCCTCCTGAGCTTCCAACTTCCTTTGACTTAGAAGATTTTCTATGTATCCAAAGGTATCAACCTTTGCGCCTCCTGTGAGTTCATCTCTTAGACCTCGAATACACTTCTGAAAAGTGCTATCTCTCCTGAGCTTGGTCTTCATGAAGATCTTGACTTCTCGTGCACTCCTTGCATTTCAGGGATTTCGATAAACTCAGATCCGAAGGATTTCTTGAAAAGAAATTATTCTCGCCCTCCTGACATTCTCCTTTTGCTCGATGCACACCTTGCAGAGCTCCTCCTTACAGAGTGTTCAATAACTCTGTCTCTCTCTCTCTGAACCCAACACAAAGTTCTTCATGTGCACTCCTTGCACTTCTGTTGGTGAAGATTCAACGATATCTCTCCTGAGCTTCTTTGAGGTTAACTCACATCTGTCAACGCACTCCTTGCGGACTATGTGCACTCCTTGGACTCGAAACTCTCCTAAGAGAAACAATTGAAACTTATACTAACATATAAAAGTTTCATACATTCATTTACAGAAACAACAATAACATGAAATTTGCAAGCAATAACAACATCCATACATTGGATCAATTTTTCCTCTCTTATATTCATTCAAAATAAAAATGCCTATACCTTTAATCAAACATCAACTAAAAACTCATAATTCTCCTACTAACTCTCAACAACCTCATTTGGGCATACAAAACCTCTGTTTATCTCATAGGGTCCTTAGGGTCCCCCCCGACTACTCATCTACTCGAAATGAAAACCTAACTGCTACCTAAGTTCGGTTACATTCAAGGATAGGAGTGAAACTCCTAGATCACTCGTGATCATCAACTTCCAAGCACTTGATCTTCTTTTGTTTTTCCAATCAACTCCAAAATATTTGTAGTAACTCCCAGCGTTTCAGGTTCCAAAATGAGCCCCAGTCACTGAGTTGTCCTGCCACATGTGCTTGCTAAAGATGCTCCTACATCATACTCCCCTGGACAAAAATTTATGGACTCCTGTCCATGAGCTCCTGCACCGACTTTCCATGCTTTTGGATATCAACTTCATTTTCCCAACTGGCATTTTCTATTGGGTATCCCTTCCACTTGACCAGATATTCAAGATGGGTCTTCCTCCTGGTCTTCTTGCTAATCCTTTGATCAATGATCTTCTACATCTGTGGTTTTTCTGCTATAGGCATTTTTTTCTCCCACTAAATCTTCTCTTGAACTTCTGATCCCTCTGATTCATATTCCCGGTAAGGGTACATGTATGAAACATTGAATATGGGTGATATGCCCACATCATCTGGAATCTCAATCTCATAGGCGTTTGCACCAAACTTCCTTAATGTCTTACATGGCCCTATCTTCTTCATCTTCAACTTGTTATATGTTCCCCTAGGGAACCTTTCTTTCTTAAGATTTTCCAAAACCTAATCTCCTACTTCAAATTGAATTTCTCTGCGATGTTGATCAACTTTGCGCTTGTACTCTTGGTTAGATCTCTGCAACTGTCCTCTGATATGGCTATAGAGTTTTTTCATTTATGCAGCAAAATATTCTGCTCTAATGCTTCTGATCTCACTCTGTTCCAAGTATCTCAACTCATATACTCCCCTAGGTTGCATTCCATACAGTATTTGGAATGGGCTCTTTCCAGTGCTCCTGTTGGGTGAGTCATTGTATGCAAATTCTACTTGTGGCAGAATCTGATCCCACTGATTATGATACTCAGTGACCAGACTCCTCAATAAGTTTCCCAAACTTTTGTTTACCACCTCAGTCTACCCATCTGTTTGAGGGTGATAATCTGAGTTGAAGGACAAATATGTCCCCAACTTCTTCCACAGTGTTCTCCAAAAATGACCAGAAAATTTTGTGTCTCTGTCTAAGACAATGCTCCTGGGTAGTCAAGTCTCACAACTTCCTTGAAAAATAGATTTGCAACATGTGTTGTGTCACTGATATTCTGGCATGGGATAAAGTGTGTCATATTTGAAAACCTATCCACCACCACAAATATGGAATCACATCCTCTTTGTGTTCTTGGTAGTCCCAACACAAAATCCATGCTTATTGCATCCCAAGGCCTCTCTGGTATTGGCAATGGTTGATATAATCCAGTGTTCTGTCTTTTTCCTTTTGCATTTTGGAAGATTTTGCATTTGTTCACAAACTTTATCACTTCTTTTCTCATACCTGGCCAATAGTATGAACTGCTCAATTGCACAAATGTCTTATCATGGTCGAAATTTCTAGCCAATCCCCCACTATGCTTTTCCTTCAAAAGGTTATCCCTCATTGATAATTTTGGTATGCACAATTGATTTCCCTTGAACAACAATCCCTCTTGAATCATATACTCTTTCCACTAGCTCCTGTCTCTCAGCACAGGATTCGCACATGCTTCATATGCTTCCTTGAAATCTGGATCATTATTGTACATTTCCTTAAGGTGTTCAAACCCTAAGGTCTTCACTTGAAACTTCTGCAGAATCAAACATATCATGCTCAATGCATCAACAACTTTGTTAGCATTCCCAACAATATGTTTTATGAAAAAAGCAAAATTCTGCATAAATTCAATCCACTTTGCATGCCTCTGATTCAATTTTTCCTGTATGGTTATGAATTGTAAAGCTTGGTTGTCACTATACAAGAAAATTGTTGTGGAACAAGGTAATGTTTCCATTTCTTCAAGGCTTGAATTATGGCATAAAACTCCTTATTATATGTGGAGTATTTTCTCTTAGTCTCATTCAGCTTCTCACTGAAATAGGCAACCGGTCTATTATCCTGGCTCAAAATGGCTCCAATTGCAACTCCACTTGCATCACATCTCACTTGAAATGTCTTTCCAAAATTTGGTAAGATCAGAATTGGTCATTCTATTATTTTCTCCTTTAGTATATTGAAGCTCCTCTCGGCCTCCTCTGTCCATTTAAAATACTTGTGCTTCTTCTTTACTATGTCCATCATTGGTGCACAAATTCCACTGAAATCTCTGATGAACTTCCTATAGAAACTTGCCAATCCATGGAAGCTTCTTACCTCAAACATACTCCTTGGTGATGGCCATTCTTTGATTTCTTTCACCTTCTCTGGATCCATCTTCAGTTCATTTGAAGATATCAGAAAACCCAAGTAAATGAGTTATGTCTTCATAAAAGAGGACTTCTTCATATTTATCAGCAACTTCTCCTACTATAGTCTCCTCATCACTAGTGTCAGGTGTCTCAAATGCTCCTCTTTAGTCCTGCTAAAGATCAGTATACCATCCATATACACAACCACAAACTTGCCAATGAAATCTTTCAGTATTTTATTCATCAACCTCATAAAAGTACTCGGGGCATTTGTTAAGCCAAATGGCATAACACGCCACTCATACAAACCTTCATTTGTCTTAAAGGTTTTTTTCCATTCATTACCTTCTCTCATCCTTATCTGGTGATATCCACTTTTCAAAACTATCTTAGAAAATAAATTTTCTTCACTTAAACAATCCATAAAGTCATCCACTCTTGGCAAAGGAAATTTATACCTGATGGTGATCTTGTTAATGTCTCTTGAGTTTGTACACATTCTCCATCCTCCATCCTTCTTTGGACTCAACACAGTTGGCACTGCACATGGACTCAAGCTCTCTCTAACCAACCCCTTGTCTAACAATTCCTAGACTTGGTTCTTTACCTCCTCATTCTCTCGAGATGTCAGTCTGTATGCTTCTTTGTTTGGTAGAATTTCTCCTAGTATCAAACCAATATGATGGCTGATACTTCTGATGGGTGGAAATGAGTTAGGCAGCTCATCCACCACTATGTCAACAAAATTATCCAACAATTCCTAAACTTCTTCAGGAAAATCATCCATTGAAGTACTTGTAAGGATAACTCTAGGTTTCCTCACCACAACAAACTACATCTCCGGTTGTTTCTTAACTTCTTTCAGGAGTTCCTTCCCACTCATGAGAAGTATGCTTGTGTTGGCTTCCTCTTTCACTTTCTTCTCCTCTATTGGAAACAACATGTGCCTCCTACCATTCTTCTCCAAGGTGTATGTATTCTTCCTCCCATCATGAATGACATTCCTGTCAAACTTCCATGGTCTTCCCAACAAAATATGGCATACATCCATGGGAATTACATCACATAGAATTTCATCTCTATATCCTCCTATCTTAAATCCAACCAAGCATTGTTTAGTAACCATTACCTATTGTCCTTTCTGCAACCATGAGACTTTGTATGGTTTTGGGTGTGCAGTTGTCTCCAGCTCTAATTTATCCACCATCTATGTGGATACTAGGTTATCAGTGCTCCCACTGTCGATTATCACCTTGCATACTCTGTCTTTGGTCTTGCAAGCTGTCCTGAATAAACTTTTCCTCTACAATGGCTTTTCAATTTCTTCCTCTGTTTTTAAGAGAACCTTTCTCAACATCAGGGATGTTCCATCCTCTGCTCCTTCTGCTTCAACATTCCTTCTCTGTTCTTCTGAAATGTGAGCTTCACCTCCTCTTTCTTTCTTTTTCTCAAGACATTCCCAAGACATGTGCCCTGTCTTTCCACAAGCATATCACCTTACTTCTCCTCTGTTTTTTCCTCTTCCTCTAGAAGAACTTCTTCCACCATCTTGTATTCCTTGGGAACTTCCTCCTCTTTCTGAGTGACTATGTGGTTTCTCAGTATCGAATTTGGATTTGTGTGCCTTGTCATGGGCAACTCCCTTGCCTTTGTTTGGGACTGGGCTTTTACCTTTGACTCCCTGGCTTTGTTTTCTGGTCAACTTCTCCTCTGCCTTCAGTGAAAACTACTAAGCATCCTCCACTATCCTTACTGACATCATGCTGATCTCATCCTGGATTTCATTCCTCAGGCCATTTATATACCTGCCGACTTTTTCTTCATCTTTCTCTATTTGTCCAGTTCTGATGTTTAGCTTGTAGAACTCCTCTGTGTACTCCTTAACTGTCATACCCTTCTGCCTCAGGTTCTGCAACTTTCTGAACAGATTGATCTGATAATATTTGGGCATGAATTTAGCCTTTATCTTGGCTACCATTCTGTCCCAATTCTTTATCTTTTGTTTTCCTTTGCTTCTCCTCTCAGCCTGTAGTTCATCCCACCATAGTGTTGCATGCCATTTTAGTCTGGTGAAAACATGTCTCACCATTTTCTCTTCATCGACATCTTCATAGTAGAAATATTTGTCCATGGATCTTATCCAATCCAACAACTCTTCAACATCCAAATTGCATTCATACATTGGGACCTCTATCTTTGCTCTAGCTCCCAATTTAACAACTGCTCTCAACAAGCATTATTCACCAACATTTTCCCCTGCAGCTTCTTTGAATTCTGCTTCTTCACTCTTGACATCGCTGATGTCTCTAGCATCAGGTTCTCTCCTCTGCGTTGCCTCCATTGCCTCTAATCTTGCATAAAGCTCTCACATTTCTCTTTCTACAACCCGATTGGCTAAAGGAGGCTCCACTCATCTCCTCGGTGGCATTGTGCTGATGGTCTCTCACACATAGATTACAAATTCGAGTTCTTTTGCCTCCTCTCCTTTGCCTGTTGTTTGCAAGAAAAACTTCATCTCTAATACCACTTGATGCAACCCCCCTTTCTCTCCTAAGGGTTACGCGACCTCCCGATCAAGGATCTTCAACTCTGAGCTGAATTGGCTCTCTGAGACCTTTATGGTCTCACTTACGAACTATCATAGGTCCTTTTGGTCCTCTGTTGCAAGTTCTATGGCACCCGCGACCTCCTTCTTCGCGTGACTAAACTCTCAGGTTTCAGGCGCGAGCTCTCTTCTCGTTACCCCCCTGTCGCATGTGACCTCAAGCTACATCCTTGTGTAAGAGAACGATTGCGGGAATGTCCAAGAGTGGTTTGGGATCGATCACTTTTCTCCCCTCAATTTACCTCTACTTGCCATGTACCTCTTCACCAATACCGTGGTTTCGATTGCGGCCCGCCCTCAAAATTTTAACGTTTGGGCACTTTCTGGCTCCGGAATGGAGCGTGATCGTCGATCTTATGATCTTGATGGTGCTTCTGTACTGAAGGATGAGATATACCTCTTCCAAAACAACGATTCAGATCTAGTTCTCCCGAATCGGACGATTGATATTTACTTTGGGTCTTTACCCGGAGTCCACTGATTTATGCTACCTGTCGTCTGGATCGGATGATTGACGTTTACTTTGGGTCTTTATCCAGGATCCATAGATTCGCGCCACTTTTTATTCAAATCTGACGGTTCAGATATACTTCAGATGATATGACGCTTGAGATTTACTTCAGACGGTTGAGATTTACTTCAGATGATCGGATGGTCCCAAATTACTTCGAGACTTCAGAACTTTGTGAAAAATGCTAAGGCTCACACACCTTGATTTGATCGGATGACTATTGGTCCTCTGAATTGGTGATCCAATGACCACTGTCACTCTCCCTCCTGAGCTTCCGACTTCCTCTGACTTAGAAGATTTTATAAGTATCCAAAGGTCTCAACCTTTGTGCCTCCTGCGAGTCAGTCTCTTGGACCTTGACTACACTTTTGAAAAGTGATATCTCTCTAGAGCTTGGTCTTTGTGAATATCTTGACTTCCCGCGCACTCCTTTCATTTCAGGATTTCGATAAACTCATATCCGAAGGATTTCTTGAAAATAAATTCTTCTCTCCCTCCTGGCGTTCTCCTTTTGCTCGATGCACACCTTGCAGAGCTCCTCCTTACATAGTGTTTAGTAAATCTGTCTCTCTCTCTCTGAACCCAACAAAAATTTCTTCCTGTGAACCCCTTGCACTTCTGTTAGTGAAGATTCAATGGTATCTCTCTTGATCTTCTCTGAGGTTAACTCACCTCTGTCAACGCACTCCTTGCGGACTATGTGCACTGCTTGCACTTAAAACTCTCCTAAGAGAAACAATTGAAACTTATACTAACATATCACAGTTTCATACATTCATTTATGGAAATAACAATAACAGGAAATTTGCAAGCAATAACAACATCCACACATTGGATCAATTTTTCCTTTGTTATATCCATTCAAAATAAAAATGGCTACATCTTTAATCAAACAACAACTAAAAACTCAGAATTCTCCTACTAACTTGCAACAACCTCATTTGGGCGTAAAAAACCTCTATTTATCTCAGAGGGTCCTTAGGTTCCCTCGACTACTTTTCTACTCGAAATGAAAACGTAACTGCTACCTAAGTTCGGTTACATTCAAGGCTAGGAGTGAAACTCCCAAATCACTCGTGATCATCAGCTTCCAAGTGCTTGATCTTCTTCTGTTTTTCCAATCAGCTCCAAAAGATTTGCAGTAACTCCCAACGTTTTAGATTCTGAAATGATACCCAATCGTTGAGTTGTCCTGCCTCATGTGCTTACTGACGATGCTCCTGCATCAATTTGGCCCTGGAGGCCTCCAATTAGGCCTCCCTTTTGGCACATGTTTCCATGCCAATAAGTAGTCTGTGAAATTATGGAATGTCCCATTGAAAATATATGCTTAATTTGTGAAGGAGAATGCCATGGAAACATTCTACACTTTGCCTCGGTCGTTTTGATTATTTATGGGTAGAAATCTACCTCTGCATGGAAAATTTATGGAATTAACTTGCCGAAAGTCCTTAGGGGGGCAAAAATTAAAAAATTTAATATAATTTTTAATATAACAATTGGCTCAGCTGGTGTAGGCACTTGGAGAGAAAAAAACAGTTATCACTATTTTCAACAACACAACTTCTCCATTTTAATCACAACCTCTAATTCTTACTCACTGCTAAATATGACTAACTCTCTAAATTTGACAGACCTCTAAATTAAGCATAAGAATGGTGATTTCAAATAGCACAAAATCGATTTTGTTAAAGGGGTCACATTATTCTTTTATGGTTTTATTACCTCCATTCAAAAGTGCTCGATTCTCATGATTCATCCACCATTGATGAGATCCTTATCCATGGTGTACATTGGTTTGAAAACCATCACAATCCTTTGACCATGTCAACGGAATCATGACTGTTAGCATTGGAGTTGAATCTTGGCTGCAAGAGAGCCAAATTGTTAGAATTTAGTAAATTGTACAAATTCATTGTCAAAATTGTAATTTTCTATTGTCGGAGTGACATAACTAAAAATGACCAAATAAATGACCAATTGTTATGTGGTCATTTTTAGTCTAGTTATATCCCATGACCAAATTTGGTCATTTATCTTGGTATGTTTTAGTTTAGTTCTTATCCCGTGACCAAAGTGGTCATTTATCTTGGTATTTTTTAGTTAGCTCACTTAAAATTTATCAATTTTGGTCATTTATCCCTTGAAAAAACTGTGGTGACCAACTTTTTTGGTCGCTTGGTTACTTTATCTTGGTCACTTATCTCTCATTTTGTACTAGTGTTATTAGGTCTTCTTACATTGACTTGTTCTCATTTATTTAATAGGCCTTATTAACTAATGTCGGCCCTTATTACATGGAAAATATATCATACTAACTAATTACCAAATAACATGGGTTAGGGTCGGATCCTAACATGACCCCCCCTTCAAAAGAATCCTTGTCCTCAAGGATGAATATGCAAAAACTATTGCAGTATGGTCATTGGTTCCCAAGTTGCATCTTCTAGAGACATGCCCTTCCATTTGATCAAAACTTCTTTGATAGTTCAACCATACAAGTGATGCTCACGCAGGTTGAGAACATATTATGGTTACATTCAAATGGAGCCTTCTTCATCTAATTTAGGCAATATTTTTTGAATCCTGCAATTTTGACCCACCACTTTCTTCAAACTGGAAACATGGAAGACCAGATGTATTTTGGAGGCATCTAGAAGTGCTAGTTTGTAGGCAACTAGACCGATATGTTCGACAATCTGATAGGGGCCATAAAATTTGGGTGCCAACTTGTGGTGGCAACAAGATTTGAGAGAGGTTTCCTTGTAAGGTTGGAGTTTGAGAAACACATGATCACTTGCTTGGAAAACCTGTTTTAAATGTTGATAGTCAGTATGTTGCTTCGTACTATTTTGGGCCATGTGGAGGTTATCCTTCAAAGCCGCGAGGGTAGCTTCTCTACCTTGTAGCAACTTATTAATAGCCTGGACCTTTGACGTGTCTAATAGATATGAAGTTACTATAGCTGGTTGTTAACCATACACCGTTTTATATGGTGTCATTTTGGTTGTTGCATGATAGGAAGTGTTGTACCACCATTCTTCCAAGGCTAACCATTGCACCCACTGATGTTTTTTGTCCAAGGAAAAACATCGTAAGTAGGTTTCCAAACATTTATTGACAAATTCCATTTGGTCATCCGTCTGGGGGTGGTATTCTTTGCTCATGTTCAATTGTGTGCTCTGTAATTTAAACAATTCTTGTCAAAATGTGTTGGTGAAGGTCAGGTCACAATCAAACACAGTGGAGGTTGGCATACCATGAAGTTTGAAAATCCAATCAATAAAAAAATGTGCTACCTTAGTTGGCGTAAAATGGTGTGGTAAGGCATAAAAATATGCATATTTTGAGAGCTGATCTACCACGACCATGATGACTGAATTGTTGCCTACTTTTCGAAGGCCCACTATAAAGTCCATGGAGATGTCAGTACAGATAGAAGTTGGAATGGGTAACGATTGTAGATATTTTGGGGTCTTGACTGTTTCACCTTTATTTTGTTGGAAAATATCACATTCGGTGACAAAGGTAAGGATGTCCTTCTTCATGCCCTCCCAAAAAAAAGAATAACGAGCACGCACATATGTCTTTTGGAATCCTGAGTGACCAACAATAACAGATGAATGAAACTCATTTAAGTTCATAGGATTGAGTGTTGAAGTCGGAGACAAAACCAAGCACTCCTTATATTGGAGGATATTTTATTTCCAAGTGTAGTTGGTGGGCAGGTTAGAATCATCCTATAGTCACTGAATTACCTATGATATAGTGGGGTTGGTGAGCCTCTCTTGTCGAACTTCCTCAATCCAATTAGGAACTGGTAATGATAAGGAAAAGAGGGAACCTTCATCCTCATATTGTCTTAACAACACATCTTCCACTACATTGTATTTTCCATTTTTATATATGATCTCATAATCATATCCTAGCATTTTGGTGAGCCACTTGTTCTATTATGGAGAGGATAACCTATGCTCTAAGAAATACTTAAAATTGTGGTGATTTTTTTTTTATTTGAAAATGACGTCGCAATAGATATGGTTTCCAAGTGTGCATAGCATGGAGAATTTTCATCATTTCCTTTTCATATGTATATTTTCCCAAACTACGCCCACTCGAAGCATAGCTAGTGAAAGCAATAGGTCCACCTTCTTGGGTGAGAACTTCACCAATACTAGTGCCTAAAGCATCAGATTCCACAATAATATTTTTTTTGAAATCAGGGGATGCTAGGACGAGGGTATTTCACATGGACTACTTTAAATATGTAAAGGCCATCTCTACTGCAAGTGTCCAATGATTTGCATTCTTCTTAAGAATTTTTGTCAATGGCTACACAATTTTTCCATAATGGTGGAGAAATTTCCTATAATATCCTGTGAGGCCTAGGAAACCCTGATGGCATTTCAAGGTCATTGGTCCTAGCCAATCTTGCATATCTTGATACTTTTTTGGGTCCACTCTTACCCCTTCATGACCCACAATGTGTCCCAATTATTCGACCTCACTCAACCCAAATAAATAATTGGTCTTTTTGACAAACAATTGATTTTCCTATAACAATTGGAGTACTTTGTACACATGGTTTAGATGAGCACCCCAAGTGCGACTATAAATGACGATGTCATCAAAGAAAACTAGAAAAAACTTCCAAAGGTAGGGCTTCAATATTTTATTCATGAGACTTTGGAAGGTAGATGGCGCAATGCTCAATATAAAAGGAATTACCAAGAATTCACAATGGCCTTTATGAGTGTGGAAAGAGGTCTTCAGAATATCTACTTCGTTCATCAGAATCTGGTGATAGCCTGAGCAAAGATCTAATTTGGTGAAGAAATAGGAACCCTAGAGTTCATCCAACATATCATAAATGATAGGAATGGGAAACTTATCCTTAATGGTCAATTTATCAAGGGCGTGAAAATCTAGACACAGGCGCCAAGAACCTTCTTTTTTTAATACCATCACAACCCGAGATGAACATGGACTGGTACTTGTGTGAATTACACCGACCTCTAGTAATTCCTACACTATTTTTTCTATTTCATTTTTTTTAGAAAATGGATACTGGTAGGGGCGTGCACTAGGGGGTTGACTTCCTGGAAGTAGAGGGATGTTGTGATCATGTTCACCCCGGGAGGGGGGTAATTTCGTGGGTGTCTCAAAAACCCTGTGGTGCTTGTCCAAGACCAGTTGCATATCATGATGTACTGATGGAGACGATTAATCATGCACATGGATGGCATTAAGTTGAAAAATCACAACATGGTGGCCTTTCTTCAGGAGTTTCTCCATCTAGTAAGAACTGATAATTTCTAGGGAGCCAACTTGTATGCCTTGGAGGGCATATGTGTGAGCATATTGAGTAAAGCTCATATATAAATCTTGATAATCCATGGTAATCAGTCCTAAGGTATCAAGCCATTCAACACCCAAGACAATATCACAACCACCCATGGAAATGGAAAACATGTGAGTTTTCAAGTTATAATATCCTATTTGGAGTTTGACATTCTCACAAAAGCCCCCACATTTCATTGTAGCACCATTAGCTATGAGAATTTGAAAATTATAAATTGGTCTAACAAATAAATTGACATCCTTAGTGACCCTACGATGAATAAAATTATGGGTTCTACCACTATCAATCAACACCAAAACCAACCTATGTTTGATGTAGCCCTTTTTTTTAATGTAAGTGGAGTAGAAATACTAACAAGGGCATGGAGAGATATGACGGGTTCCTCTGGTTCCATAGGCGATGTGATTGGATATGAATTGCGTGAAGTTGTCTATGTTTCCTTGGGGTCCGGGGCCTCATCTAATAATATGTCCTCTGAGGAGGTGAAAGCTGACTCATTGATTTGGAAGAATTTTTGTTCACGACACTTATAATGGCATTTGGGCATTGTATAATGGTATAATACTCCAATGCTAATTGGCACACCTGCAATTAGATAATAGGATTGTGCATGCAAACATGAGCCAAAATGGTGTCCTTTAAGCCATTGATGAAAAATTCAAGATAAAACTCATTAGATAATCCCTTATTTCTGATAGCCAACTATTCAAATGTTGTGATGAAGTCTACTATTGACCATGTTTGTTTCAACTTGGTTAGTCATCCCAAAAAATGAGATTCCCTATCAAAATAGGCACAATTTGCTTTGGTAAACATGATCCAATTTGGATGTCTTGGATAACATTTATTATGTCATTTCCACCATTTCTAGTATTATTGATCCAAGTACAGAACCCTCACATGGATTTTGGTCTCATAATCTCAAATATCATGGAGGGAGAAGTAATGTTCCATTTGGGATACCTAATCGGTCGAGTCTTAACCATCAAATTTATGCATCTCAACTTTGGGCACCTTGTTCTAGGAATTTGGAGAACCCCAAGGGGAGTGGGAGAGATGATTATTCACATAATGGGAAGAATGAGTAGCCTCAGATTGGTACTCGAGGTACTTACCCTTGATGTGATTCAAAAGGTCTTTGAACTATTGGTTGAGGGAATTCAGGTTCTGGGTGAGGGAGTGCAGGTTCTTGGTGTTTTGTCCCATCTCCTTAGACATTTTTGTTACCTTAGTGTCCAACTCTTCCAAATTATTGGAGAGAGTGGTAGGGGCCATTGTGGAGGATTAGGTATAATGACATCTGAGTGATTAACACAAGATAAGGAGTCTATTGGGCTAGGTTGAAAATAAGGTTGTTGGGAAAGGGGGTTAGGTCCATGAGAAAAGTAGGATAAAAATTGATAAGTACCACAAAAATCAGGTCAAAGAGAGGAATCCAATGGGAAAGGTCCCCAAATGAGGGTGTCAAGAAGGGGTGTCGGGTCCATGGAAAAAATAGGCTTAAAAATGGTAGGTACCACTACAATGAGGACAAGGAAGGAATCCAATGGTAGAGGTACCAAATAAGGGTGTCCGTGGGACCACTATACTCTTTTTTTTTCCTTTTTTTACTCATGAGAAGTTATACTCTGATATGAATAATACTACAGTGTCAAAATCCCCAAATTCTTAACACGGAAAAAATGTGTAGTAATTTCGCAATGATAATGTAGGAGGCAAGGTTGCACAACAATGGATCATGTTTTTTCTTCTATTTATCTGTTCTCGTCCCAAGGGTGAGGGTTTTCAAGGTTCCTAGAGACAAGGGATTTCCATGTGTTATAACTCTCTGATATACATGCAGGGTCAAACAATAGCACTCGACCCAATATCTCAGGGCACCAACTAAGGAGGATAGACTGTAACCTTATCCGTACTACCAGATTACCGAGGTACTAGAGAGTATCTTCCCAATTACTATTCTCGGTGGCACTATAGCAGTCAGGGGGTTGATCAATTGATCTACAATGAGCTTCAAGATACCTAGGCCAGTTCATATATAGGTGTTTTCTAATGCACTACCACTCGAAGGGGTACCAACAGGGGTTACAAGGGTGTCGAACAATGTGATATTAAAGGCATGTTGTATTTCCTATGTCTCTACCATGAAAAAATTTAACCCATAATTCCTTTTGAGGAAAGAGTTACAATACCACTTGTAATATCCTTAAACTGAAATAGATAACACAAGTGAATATACCCCAAGAATAACATGAACATTCAATAGAAATCCTAAACAAAATATTGATAGCACTAGGAAAGATTCGTTCACTTGCCTCTTCGAGGGGGAAACCTCCAAAATGAGTAGATATATCTTACAATAATACTCAAGACAAGATTTCTCATACCTCCTACTCTTATTTATACTAATTCCTTCTTCTAAAGAACATTCTAGAGGAAGGTATTTCTAGAAGCGAAAACTTCTATTATGTCTTCATACATTGACTTGTTCTTATTTATTTAATAGGCCTTATTAACTAATGTCAACCTTTATTATATGGAAAATATATCACACTAACTAATTACCAACTAAGAGGGGTTACGGCCGGATCCTAACATTGGGTTACCCACTCCATATGGAGTGGGATCCACTTCCACATCTGTTAACTGACATGCCTTTAACGTCTAATTGATAGCCTCCAAGGAGAAAAATATGAGAGCTAGCTCGAGTGATGGTGGTGGTGGTGCCGACATCGGTGGTACCTGCGATGATTCTCCCCGACCTCAATTTCCCTGAGTCCTAACCATTCTAAATATTGAATATGCATCCAAACAAATGTTTATTAGAAAAGGTTTAGATATTTCTAGGTTTTACTCAAACTTATACTTGCAAATGTAGGGTTAGGCGTAAGTTTCTTTATACTTCTTTGTAAATAGACATTACCCCCATAAGGTAAGTGGCTAAAGGTCAGGGTCAAAAGCCTCTAAACTTGTAACTTCGTCTAGGTAAGCTACTAACTCTCTTTCCTTCCTAACTATTCTAGCACTCGAGGGTACTTATCAATTAGTCTAACTTACATCATTAATGAGTATTAAATATTCCCCCTTTATAACCCATTTAAGTCCTTTAAAATTTTAAAACTAATTAATGTGATTTTCAACACAATATTAATTAATCACTATAAACCAATTAACATGTTATCATAAGTTAAACCTTTATCCTAAGTTTTAAATTAATCACCCTTAACATTATAATAAATTTAATCAACATATTAGTATTGATCATATATACTAACCTTATAAATAACATTAACATTTTAAAATTAATATATATATTCTCAATCCCCACACACACATATATACCATCACTTAATTTAAAATATTTAAAATTATTTATAAATAAATTAAAAAAAAAAAACATAATTAATTTT
>SNQJ01S0015558.1:224935-235701 GCA_010110895.2 Picea sitchensis
ACCTACCTATCGCTCACCCCTACGCCATTTTACTTTGCTATGGCCCCATCCTTCTGCTCTGCACAGTTGAGGGTTAGAGGGCACCCTTTTCCTTGATCCTGCATGACCATGGCAACAATGGATAACCCTCTTAGGATCGACCTCCTACATCCTTAACCCTCAAACTTCATGTTATGCGACCTCTAATATTTTTTTCTTTTCAATTGAGATCTGGAATGACTAAAAACAAAACTCATTTTTTCCCTTTTTTAAGTTTTATATAGTGGTGGATTAAAATTTTATTTTTTCTGTAGTGGGCGCTGTCGATTTGGTTTTTCTGGTTCCCTAGACTTAGGAGAGTATAAGAGAAATAATATGTATTCTTAATTAATTTCAACATGGATGTAACACGAAGAATATTCTATATGGCTGGGGCCACCCATGGCCAACCTCGATGGGCATGCAACCATGGCTGCCTTGGTCAACCCCTTTAGGTTTACCATTTTTTTAAATATCGTGTAGGTTTACGCCAGGGTTATCATCTCATGAAAAAGTGTAGGTTTACGCCAGGGTTATCATCTCATGAAAAACTATGTAAAGGTGTAAACCAAGATTGATGTAGTGGCATATCTTTTTAGCACGAGGGGAAGGTTTTGAGATCGAATCTTGTGCGAACCGGTTTGCTTGAGTTTTACCATTACACTAAGTCTTATTTTTATTTTTAAATTTAAATTATGTGGGGAAGGAAAATGGTATGGATTGTAATTATTTCTTCTTGACATTATCCACAAGATTTGTCTCATTCCATTATCCATACGAGCCTCGAGTTTGTGTAATATATATATATATATGAATGAGTTAGGATTTTTTTTTTTCTATTCAATAATATGATATAGTTGTTTTAACCTTTGCTAGTTTTATGTCAAGATTTGTCTCATTCCATTATCCATACGAGCCTCAAGTTTGTGTAATATATATATGAGTTAGATTTTTTTTTAATATGATATAGTTGTTTTAACTTTTGCTAGTTTTATGTCAATTGCAGGTAAAGGTAGGTTTCTTACAGAAACATGTGGTTAGAACTAATGATGGAACAACTCTGTAGGACTCCTTTGTGCCACCTTTCACTTATTTTAGAATTCTTATAAGTTTTTTTTTTTTTTATCTTTATAAGAGTTACTCTAGAAGGTTTTCTAGTAAAAATTTCATGGTTTTCGGGGTTGTTTTAGGGTTATTTCTAGTTTGTTGTAAAGTTTTTAATAAGGAATGTTTTTGAGTTGTTTAAACTTCTAGGTTATTTTTGGAAAAACATCCCTAAGCCTTCAGTGTTAAGGGTGGATAGGCCCTCAATTCCAATTTTTGAAACTTGGTTATGATACCAAATGTAAGGCCCTCTCATTTAAGGACTCTAAATATGATTAACTTCCTACTGTAAATGACTCTTTCCTATAAGAAAAGTTTATATATATATGAAGTAATTTTTCTATTTCTGAAAGATGAATGTAATAGTTTCATTAGCAACAATTTAGTTTAAAGATCTTCTTTATGCAATAAATTGACTTGTAAATAGACAACATAATAACAATTTTATTACAATATTTACAAAAGATCAACTAGTGAAATACATGTATTTCTAGTTGATTTAGTCCCTTTCTCCCTTGTGCAATACTGTTAGTTGACCATTGCTTGAAACTTAGTAATTCCTCCTAGAAATCTAGGAATAGATCCTTTGTGTCTCCCTAGCTCCAAGAATCCTTATGGTTCACAGGCCCTTGAGCCCAAAATCCTAACAACTAGCCAATCTCGTATGAAACCAAAATTTTTCAAACCAGTTTCTTTCTCCAAAGTTTTCTTCCCATTTCACTCTCTAATCCCCTCCAAATGACCCATTTCCCCTCTTTATTCTCCCATCCCCCTTCTCCTCCTCGACACTCCTCCCCTATGACATACCTTATCTCCCTTGACTTCCTTCCCCATCCCTCATAAATTCCCTGTCTACCCTTATCCTTTCCCACTTGCCCCATCACACATAATACAATTAGTAATCATTCCATTTATCATTACATTATTTAATCCATTAATTAAAAATTATCAAATCTAATGAGTGAAATAATCTAACACTCCTCCCCTATGACATACCTTATCTCCCTTGACTTCCTTCCCCATCCCTCATAAATTCCCTGTCTACCCTTATCCTTTCCCACTTGCCCCATCACACATAATACAATTAGTAATCATTCCATTTATCATTACATTATTTAATCCATTAATTAAAAATTATCAAATCTAATGAGTGAAATAATCTAATTGAATTGATTAAATTAATGATTTCAATTATTTAATTAAATTTATTATATTAATGACTTATATTTATTAACTAATCCATTTTAGGTGTTATAGGGAATATGTACCCTTTCTTTAACAATTCCTTTAGTTGCATTTCTAATTCTTTTAAATCTAGTATGCTCATTTTAAAAGGACTCTTTGATACTAGGGCAACCTTGCACACTAAATCAATAAAAAAATCTATATCCCTCTTTGGTGGAAATCTTAGATTAAATTAATGATTTCAATTATTTAATTAACTTTATTATATTAATGACTTATATTTATTAACTAATCCATTTTAGGTGTTATAGGGAATATGTACCCTTTCTTTAACAATTCCTTTAGTTGCATTTGTAATTCTTTTAATTATAATATGCTCATTCTAAAAGGACTCTTTGATACTAGGGCAACCTTGCACACTAAATCAATAAAAAAATCTATATCCCTCTTTGGTGGAAATCTTAGTATTTTTTTCAATACACCTTCAAATTGTTGCAACTGTTGATGTTAGTGGTAGCATCGGATGAGTACTTCCACATTGGCATGTGTCTAGCATGTGGAAGTTGTCCAAAAGCCTTCTATTTTTGTAATTTACTTTAATTAAAGTTATAATTAATGAAAACATGTTTTTATTAGTTAATTGAGTTATTTAAGGAAAATGCTAAAAGTGCGTATCATGCATCATGTAATCTAAATATCAAATGAGTGTGAGAAGTAATATCATCCATCAATCACTTTAGAAATTAGAAATAAATAGTGACTCATGATTATAAAAGCAAGGCTATGAAAAATGAGAAGACACTTAGGGAGGAAGTCACTCTTGAAGAGAGAGATCAAGAGAACCTTGGTGAGAGACCAAGGTGAGGATCTTTGGTGAGATTATGAGATCAGGTACCTTGCTAAGAGATTAAGGTCAGAGACTCTGGTGAGAAATCAAGGTCGAGAATTTTGGTGAGATGTCAAGGTCGAGGATAGAAAATAAAGAATTTTTCTAGTGTGAAGAGTGTAGAAGCAAAGAAGGAATTTTGCTTACACAAGAGTGAGGAGATATCACAGGTTGGGTGAAGAGTTTTTGTCCAAGTGTTGATGAAGAGAGCATTGGATCACGAAGGAATGTGATTCAAGATATTGGATAGGTGGAGAAGGAATTCCATTTAGAGATCATACAAGTCAAGGAGGAGAGAGAGCAGAGGCAATTGCAGGTAAGATTCAGAGGATTGAAGCCACAGGGAAGGGGTGCATCATACATAACTGTCTATACATGTTTTATGTACATGTACATGGGTCACGGTGTAGACAATCACATACATACGTGATTCACAAGAAGGTGAATCAGTACACCTTGAAAACCATGTTATTTTAGGTCAATGAGACCTCTCCAAGATCACATAAATGTATACCTTTGATTTTATGAATGAATAACATTGTCTTGTTGTTTCAACACTTAATAAAGACACAATGAAGAGAATAAAAAAATATTATATTGATACAAATCAACATGGAAGAGACCTCACATATCAGAGATAAAGAGTCTGTTGAAAGGAGGGCTAGAGAAGCCCCTCCGGATTTGGTAGAAACAACAAGTTTGAAGGTTTAACGTTGGAGATATAGAGAATATAATGAAAATATCATTAGGGCTCAAGAAAAGAAGACATAATTAAATGTAATGCTACTGCAAAGTTTGTCTAAAATAAAAAAACACTTGCAATAAGGAATAGCTACCAACAATGCAAGAAGACAATATAAGAAGCCATAAATCCCATAAGAGATTCAAAAGTATGGTCCAAAACATAGAAATGTAGGGAAAATCTCCTCCAAGAAGATGCACATGGGTTCTAAGAGAGACACATGTAGTGGGGACTCTTCCACAGAGTCCTCTAGTAAGAAGACCACTACTATTGAAGGATTGTCCAACAATGGTACTAGTTCAATTACTCATAAGAAGATTAGGAAGAGAAATTCCATAAGTTATTTAAATAAATAATTTAGAAAGTAAAAGCCACCCACATTTGATGGATAAATCAATAAGGTTGAAGAAGAATAAGCATGGATACTAGGATTGAATAAGTATTTATGAGTACATAGTAACTTAGAAAACATGAAAGCAAGAGTGGTCGCCTTTAATTTAATTAGATGGGATTCGATTTGGTGGGAAGACCTCAAGAATGTAAACGGTATCAATGAGAGTAAGTTGACCTAGGAGTAGTTTTAGAAGTATTTCAGGAAGGAATACCTATTAGAAAAATACTATGATGGAAAGGTTAAGGAATTTCATGAACACAAGTTGGGGAAACTCACCATGGATGGATATGTAAAAAGGTTCCTTGAACTGTTGAGATATGCCCCATACATCAAATATGATAAAGCAAGGATAAAATTCTTTCTCAATGTATTTCCACAATCCTTTCAAGATATAATTGAATTTGATGAATCCACGACACTTGATGACACCATCTGAAAGGATAAATGTTGCTACTAGCAATCAAAGCATAGATAGAAGCTTCATAAGGATTGTAAAAGGAAGGATAATATTGGATTTAAGAAGAGGGGATTTAAGTCATCCCAGTATAAAAATCCCAGAAAGAGTTCCCAATATAGTCACCCCACTAAAAATAAGCACCAACAAAATTGCTCACCTCAAAGTGGGAACAAACCAATAGAACCCACAAAGAAAAAAGTAGAAGAACATAAGAAAGGACCACTAAAGTTTTGGGATTGTGGAGAAGCAAAACCATTGAGGGATTTTCCACACATGAAGAATTATCATAGGATAATCTACAATGTCCAAGTGGTTGTTGATATTATGGTAGCTGCGACAGGTATTAACCTCTACATGTTGAATCCCTAAAATGTTGAATAATAACCCTAGGAGACAAGTCGACTCAAGAGAATATTTATTATTGAGTTATTAACCTCCATAAATAGAAGTTGTCCCAATTAAGTCACACGGAGGACTATAAATAGAGGGTGCTAGAGCTCATTTTGTCATACTCACTCTCACCAATGCGTAAGACCAGTGGTGCACAAGTTTGGAGAGGGACTACAACTACAGTTGCTGCAAATGGCATTTCGGTTTTGGTTTGGAATTTATCTTGGTTATGGTTTGGAATTTCTTATTGGCCTTTTGGTTATTCTTGGTTGGTGCTCTAGCCTTGGAGAAAGGTGTGCTACCTTGGTTGGCTATTGATTTTCTTCTAGAATTATTTTGTCTGTCAAGGTTAAGGTGCTCATGGGTGGCCTTTGTGCCTATGGTTGGGTGAAAATATTGCTATATTGTCTACGGTAAAATGAGAACACCTATTTTTCTAATAGGTTATGGGCCCACACTATTTTCGGACAGTCTAACTACTAGAAGATAGATTGGGAGGATTTTCTCAGTTACAATTGCAGTTACAGTCAAAGTTTTGTTGCAACAACGAAACACTAACCCTCTTATTGAGGCACCTTAATATATGAGCTTGACCTAATTAATGGATAGCCTAGAGTGCCATAGCCTAGCGCACCTCCTGGTACTCTTAGGAAGCCAAGTGTTATAACCCTAAATTGCAGCATACATGCATACTTGGTACTAGGCCCTCTTACTTGCTATTTCTTCCAAGCCATCACTGAGCATCTCTTCTTAAAAACACTATTTTTGAAGATGTATGCACCCTGCACCATTACTGCCCATGTACACACACTTGTTGCACCACTACAACTCGCGTACATATGGTATCTGCACCATTACATCCCGTGTATACCCACAAATGTTGCAAAAATTAAAAAGTTGCGAGGAATTCATTGACATCACAGACTATTGGGTAGTTTCCCAACTGATCGACCGCCTATAGCCCATCACCCAACCGAATAACCATCCTTTTTTCATATAAAAGGAGGTGTTGGGGTCTCATTCCTAATCCAGGCATAAGAACATTGAAACTCTGAACGTTTCACATCCCCTCCTTGCCCCAAATAATTGCAACCACCTTGTGAGATTTGCATCAGAATTTCCCATTCTTGCCTTTTTCCTCCATTGTAAGAGTATGCCACTTCCCTAGAATAAGTGTGAGAGGAAAAAGATACATGGAAGAACAGTTGGAGCTTGGTGAAGAGGAGCCCAGACCAGGTTCATAGAGCAGTCACCGACCTTTGTTGTAAGTAAACATTGTGATATCAATAAAAGGAATTTTTTTTTGTCCCGAAATATGTTGTGTCAAATATTTGTATTCGATTTATGTATTATACTAACATATAACCCATGATTTATATATGAGATGCATGTTTGTAGTTTCTTGTTTATCTGTTTGTGAATGCAGGCCAGCCTTGGGAGGAGGCTTGTAGTCAATGGAGCTATTGAATGCGCGAGGATCGACACCGGACGTTGAGTAAAAAGGTAAAGTTACCTAATCTTTTCACTTTGTCTTTCATGTATGAATGTGGGGTATATTCGAGGTAGTTAGAAAGGTAGGAGACTTTTAGACAGTTAGATCTGCCTACATGTTGAACCTTAGTGTAGTCCATAGGGGTTTTTCCCGCTATAGCACCAAGACATCAATTTTGATTTTTTGGTCAAAGTCAAAGGTTCACCAAGTCAAATTCAAAGGTTGATCAAATCAAAGCAGTCATGAATTACTCTATGAAGTCAGAAAACAAGTTATAATGGGCTTCTAACTTCAGATCATGGAAGACAAGGATTGACCTCATCCTTTCCAATAATAAATTATTGGATATCGTGAAAGGAAAGATCATGGAACCACAGTTTGAAGCAGGAAACGAGAAGGAACCTCAAAACATTGCAGTTATGGAGAAGTTCAAGGAAAATGACATCAATTCTATGAGCATCATAGTGGACTCTGTAAAGGACCACTTGATATCCTACATCTCTCATCTTGACTCATCCAAAAATATGTACGATGTGCTAACTAACCTCTTCTCAGTCAGAAACATTGGACAAGTAATGAATCTAAAGAATGAGCTCCATGACATGAAAATGAATGACGATGACATTATAAAATCATACTTTGTAATAATCTCTTAGTTAAGAGATCAACTACAAGTCATTGAAGAAATCATTTCAGAAAAAGGAACTAGTAAATATAGTACTCAATGGCCTTCCCAAGACACGATATGCATTTGCCGCCAGCATCAACACAAGAAAGGAGTCTCCCACATTTGAATAACTTTGGACTTGTTGTGCAAAATAAGAATCAAGGATTAGTGCAAAAGATAAATACCAAAAGAAATATGATGATCAAGCCTTCACAACAAAATTCAAGAATTTCAAGAATAAGAGGAAGTTTGTCTTAAGGAAGAAACCAAATCAAGAAAAGGATATATCAAATACAAAATTCTTCAACTGTTGAAAATATGGTCACTACAGGAACCAATGTCCTAATTTAAAGAAAATGAAGTAAACAAATGAAGAAATAATTGTCGAAGAAAGGGAACCCTCAAAGAAATCCAAGCAGGATAAAACAAACTTCTTCTTCTAGTCTGTTAGGGACCTAACCCCTCACGTAGGTAGAATAATATATTCTGATGTAATAAAGGTCAATATTAATAAGGCCTAGAAATAAGGAATAATAAGTCGAATGTAAGAAGACCTAATAGAAGATTTCGCTTCTAGAAGGATCTTCCTCTAGATGGTTCTTTTGATAGACATATTTGGTATAAATAGGATTCGAGGGTATGAGAACGGTTGTCTTAGATATTATTGTAATAGAGCTCTTCTCAACTGGAGGTTTCCCCCTTGGAGAGGTAAGTGAACATTGATTTCAGAATCAAAGTGCTTTTTCTAGTGTTATCCTGATATCTTTTCCATATTATTGTGGTGTTATTCTAGTTATATTGTTGTTTATCTTCCATTTGCTAGCATTTTATTTCTATTCTACATACTTTTTAGATCTGAAATATTACAAGTGGTATTAGAGCACTTTCCTCGGCATAAAATTTTGGGTTAATTTTTTTTTCAGGGTAGAGACGTATTCCGACGTCTTTAAGCCACAGAGATCTGTCGTTACGCGCATAAACCCGTGGTTGAGGGATTCATACATGCATGAAATACAAGTGGTACTTAAGCTCACATCTGTTGGCCACCCTTTTAACCCCTGTTGGTACCCCTTCGAGTGGTAGCGCATGAAACAACTCATGTGTATGGATCAACCTAGATTTCCTAAAGCCCTCTTTAGATAAACCGATCGACCTCCTGACTACTATAGTTCCACCAAGAACAACACTCGGGAAGATACTCTCTAGTACCTGGGTAGTTAGGTAGTACAACTAAGGGCACATAATATCCTCCTTAGTTGGTGCCTTGAGATATTGGGCCGAGTACTACTGTTGGACCCCGCACATATATCAGAGAGCTATAGCACAGGGCAAACCCTTGAATACCTAACCTTTGGGGACGAAAACAAAAAAAAACAACACAAACAAGATCTATTGTCGCACAATTGTGTCGCCTGCATTTGAGTTTCCAAATCACTACATATTTCTTTTTGATTAAGAATTTGGGCATTTCATCACTACAATATTCTTCAGATTGGAGTATAACTCTGCGGGTGTAAAAAAAAAAAAAAGTTCAGATTTTGTTGCACCATTATTTGAGACCTGTTCCATTGGATTTCTCTCGTCTCCCTTATTACATTCACACCTATCATTTTTGAGAAAAAAATTTGACCCCACCTGCCCCTTTTCAGTTCCCTCATCATCATGGACCATACCCATAGCCAAGACTTGGAAGCTCACTTCAATACCTTTCAATCTAATTTCACAAAGACCCAACAAGAAGTGAGATAGGTCAGTGCCAATATTGCCACCATCAATAAAAAAATGCATTCCTCCATCGTCGCCTCAATCGCAAAACTCAAAGAAGACCTCAAACAAGACATGACTACCCAACTTGAATCTGGCGCTTCGATGATCTGCACCAAGCTACATATCCCTGCAGATCCCCCTTTATCTGACCCACTTTGCATACCAAAGCTGAAACTCCCTCTCATTCCCATAATTTCCATACCCATAACTTTCAGCATGACCTATGCCTTCTGCGGGTGGATGTGACCAAATTTGATGGATCAGATCCCACTGGTTGGGTCACTCAAATGGAACATTATTTCTCTTTGTATGGCATTACAAATGACTTGGACAAACTCCGGTATGGTGTTCTCCATCTAGATCAAGAATGTTGGTAATGGTGGTAATGGATAAAAACTTCCCGTCAAGGGTATTGTTGGAGCCGCCCTTGTTTTTTCACCTCGCGCAATTTTCGACGTTTGATACTTGACATTTAAAGTTTTTCTTCTTTTCCTTCCAAAATCATAAGACTCTTAAATCTCGTCATTTGAATAACAAGGCTTTTTTCACTTTCAAAAGAAAAGATCCATTTTCCGCCAATATGTTTGCCTTTTTGTTTTGTTTTTGGAATGTCGCAAGTCGGATATCGTAAGTCAGACACTTTGGTTTTTTGATTCACAAGTCCCGAATCGCGAGAATGCGAACTCGGTTCTATTTTTTGTCCAAGACATTGACTACGGTAAAAACTTTAACCCTTGATTAGACATCGTCGGGGTTTCGCGCCTCGGCATTCGTCGAGCCTAAATTTCTATTTTCACAACCCCGAGAGCCGAAAACGCAATAAACTTTTTCTGATAACCTTAGCCAAGAACCAATGGTTAAAAAACTAACCACGATTAAAACTTGGTTCTCGGTACATCACCACTCGACATTTTCTTTCACGAAGTTAAGGTGTCCAAAACTTTGATTCGCGAAGTTGCGACATAATGATATCAAGATTAATTAATCGCCTAATCTAGCATTTCCTTCTCTTAATTCGAGCCTTTATTATCACCACATTGCGATATCGCGACTCGGCGTATCATTCTCCTAAAAGTTTTTCTTCGAATTCCCGAATCACGATATGACGATTAAAGTTAATCATATCATTAAGGATCCGCCAAATCGCGATTACCATTGATTACGTTAAAATCGGCCCTCGCAGTCTCGCGAGTTTACGGGTCAAAATACGAAAGCGAAATTCACGATGCAACGAAAGGCGAGGAAGTTTTTCAAGTCGTTAAGATTTGTATTTTTAAAATTAAATGAAATATGCCCGCGCTTCAAGGTTGGCACACCCCACGAGGTATTTATTTATTTTCTCTCTTTTACCCGAGTACCTGTCAAGCCGCCCAATATTCATGACATTAATGAGAATTTAGGGTAAATCCACGCAGAAAATAAGATCGGATTTTTCAATAAATTCGGTTTTATTCGCGATTTGACAGACTTACATCTAAAGGTACATGATTTTCAAATATATACAAGATTTCATTTTATTTTTTAAACATTTCTTATTAACGCGTAAAGCTCGCCTTTTCCCGAAGATACTCATTTCCGCATGTATACACAGGTCTACTACAGAAGAGCAAAACAGCAAGCTTCAGCTATGGCACCAAGGAGAGCAGCAAAAGCAAACGTCGAGG
>SNQJ01S0015558.1:245415-256933 GCA_010110895.2 Picea sitchensis
AACGCCCTCTATTTATAGTCCTACATGTGACCTAACTGGGCCGACTTCTATTTCTGGAGGCTAATAACTCAATAATAAATATTCTCTTGAGCCGACTTGTCTCCTAGGGTTATTATCCAACTTTTTAGGGTTTCTCTTGCTTCTCAGAATATTCTAGTTTGTCAGGGTTACATGTAGAGGTTAATAACTCTCATAGCTACCATAATATCAACACTCCCTCCTAATTAGGGAGGTATTAAAGGAAATGGTCTTGAGAACAAACATACCATTCAACTGGTAGGATCATCATAGCCACATAGGCTATCTAATGATCAAATCATGAGCACCATCATCATTATCCAACTAGATAGTATCCATGGAAATCAAAACAATGCCATCCAATAGAAAACAATTGTGTCTATTCATAGTAGTATATAACTATTATACAGTGGTACACAACCACTCTTAGTAGCATACTACTACTGAACAATGGCATACAATCACTACTAGTGGATCACATCCACCACAGTAGCATAAAACTATTGTCTAGAGACATACAGTCTCTACAACAATCATATCATATGATATCAACCTGCATAACAATATCATGATACAAACTGAGTCATCTGGGCCATTCTTCCACTCACATCTATGAGATTTGGAAGAGCATATTCCCTCATAAAGTAAAACATCATCCATGGCTATCTGGAGTATTCTCCCCAAGCATAGAAGAGTAATTGTCCCTAATTTCTGAGCCTGAACCATTCACCTAACTGGGCCATTCCTCTGGCACTAATCACAGTGTAGCCTGGAGAGAATGAGTCTACCCTAGGGAATGTCTGTCCCTGATTGTTGAAGCTAGACCATTCACCTAACTGGGCCATTCCTCCGACACTAATCACAGTGCAACGTGGAGAAAATGAGTCTTCCCTAGGGGATGAATGTCCAGACCATTTCCTATGGAAATGACTATCCTTCACCAAACTCCAAAATGGACCATTCTTCGAAACTAATCACAGTTGTGAACTTAAAAATAATCACTTCCCAACGAGGTGGACCATTCTACTTGACCACTACTCAAAGTGAATTCTAAGAAGAATGAATATCCTAGACCATTTCCCCACACTGGCCACAAGGGGAATCATTGTCTATGGTACATTAACAATCTATCGGACCATTTTTGTTACGAAAATGACTGTCTAATATGGACCATTTTCCAAACTGGAAAATCCCTATCCGTCATAAATCTCAAACCACTTTCTGAACTAGAAAGGAACTTCCCATCCTGGACCATTTTCCGCATTGGAAAATGACTGTCCATAAATCAATAAAATATCAGTGCTCCTTCCCAACCTAGGATTAATCACTTCCTTTTTCAATAAGGAATTTGTCTCCATGAGCCCTAGCTTGTCCCTTAAGTATGCAACCTTTTCATCTTGGACATAGGCTTTACCAAAATATCTGATATCTTCTCATTAGTGGAGATATACCAGAGAACCACTTCTCTCTTCTAGACTTTATCACAAATAATATAATGATTGATATTAATGTACTTCGACCTGTCATGGAACACCAGTTTCTTTGAAGGATTCACATATCTCTAATATATCATGGTTGAATTCAAAAATTGATCAGACGGTTCAGAAACCAACTTACAGAGCCACATTTCTTCTGTAAAAGCATCACAGGCTACAATATACTCTACTTCTGTAGTGTTGAGTGCAACATACTTCTATATCCTTCTATCCCTTGACATCGTGGAAAAGATCATACTAGAACATATCCAAGTAGCACTTATTCTATCATCTTCACTCCATGTCCAATCTGAATTGATAAATTCATGTAGTTGTATGTCATTGAGATCAAAACAATTATTTGTGTGAGTATTCTCCAAATACATTAACGAGCCAATCAATTTTCAATACATAGACAGATCTACTAGATTATAGTCTCTTCAACTTCTTCATATCTGTTATCATGGGATTTTTCCATGGATTTTCAATCCATCATCCCGAAATTCTGAGTAACCATTCTGATACACTTTCTTTGTCATAGGATTTTTTTTCCACGCTTCTATTGTATACAAGATACTATGCATTAAGTTGTTTTAATCCATACAAGGTCTTATTCCATTTTCATACACAGGTCTCTTTCTGGTATAAAATTCTTTCTCTATTTTCTTCATTAGGAAGAATAGTCTTTTACATGTAAGTCTCAATCCATGGATACTGCAAGAGGTATATCTGGTTTACTGGAACAAGATGTTGTCATAGTCTTCTGGAATAACCTCTAGTTATGAATCTCGCAATGTTTCCATTCATAAGTATTTTTCATATTTTCTTACATACATTGTTCTCCATCACAACTTCCATTTCTTTTGCTTGATTGTTTCTAGTGGGTTCAAACCAAGATGGTAGTCTTATGATTCTTGGTATAATAACTAGTTGTTCTGTATTTTCTTTCTTTCTTGGAATCTTCATGTTTTTCCTTATGTTCCTCTTTAACTTTTGGGTCCATGGAGTCTTCTATAGATTCCATGACCTTCATTCATGAATATTCCAACTTCTTCCTTTCATACTATGAACATGGATGTAGATGTAAAACCAACGATACTTAAGACTTCTTTTCGAAGAAGATTTCTTCTAGAGTCAAACTAAACACATGCTTCTTATCATGGTTGCTACTTTCAATGGGAACATGGACAAATAATTCATAATATTCACATATTCTTCAATGGATCATATCATTTAGTATTATCTCCCTCCTAATATTGGCTTCATGCATGAATGCATGCTCTTCTTTTGGAGTTCTGTAATCAGCTCCCTCCATCTAAGAGATTCCATGCTTCCATCTACATCCTTATTGACTTATGCAAAGTGTCATAAGTATTACTCTAATTTTCTCTTGATTACTGACTTCTTTTTTATATGAATCCTCCCGGGTCTCTTCAAGTTTGATTCTGATTTCATCTTATCTGGAAGTTGTTACTTATATAATACATTCCTCAGGAATTTGTCAATGTACTTCATCTTTTTCATGTACATTGCTTGACTTGTAGTCATCGTAATAACAATCCTTATCTTCTTATTCTTCCATAGGTATTGTTTCACTGACCATATTTTCTTCTAAGAAATAGAAGAAAACATGGTATGTACAGGAACTATGTTATAGAATAATATTGTTACCTTGACTAGAAGAATAAGTTTGTTTTATCTTGCTTGGCTTTCTTTGGGGGTTCCCTTTCTTTGACAATTTTTTATTCATTTGTTTACTTCCTTTTCTTTAACTTAGTACATTGGTTCCTGTAGTGACCATATTTTCAATAGTTGAAGCATTGTATTTTTGACATATCCTTTTCTTGATTTGGTTTCTTCCTTAAGACAAACTTCCTCTTATTCTTGAAATTCTTGAATTTTGTTGTGAAGGCTTGATCATCATATTTCTTTTGGGATTTCTCTTTTGCACTAAACCTTGATTCTTCTTGTGCACAACAAGTCCAAAGTTCTTCAAAATTGGGATACTCATTTCTTGTGTTCATGCTTGCGTAAAATGCATCTAGTGTCTCGGGAAGGCCATTGAGTACTATATTTACTAGTTCCTTTTCTGAAATGATTTCCTCAATGGATTGTAGTTTATATCTTAACTAATAGATTATTACAAAGTATGATATTATAATGTCATCATCATTCATTTTCATGTCACGGAGCTCATTCTTCACACTCATTACCTGTCCAATTTTTATGACTAAGAAGAGGTTACTTAGGGCATCATATATATTTTTGGATGAGTCAAGATGAGAGATGTAGGGTATCAAGTGGTCCTTTACAGAGTCCACTATGATTCTCATAGCATTGATATCATTTTCCTTGAACTTACCCATAATTGCAACGTTCTGAGGTTCCTTCTCTTTTCCTGCTTCAAACTGTGGTTTGATGATCTTTCCTTTCACGATATCCAATACTTTATTCTTTGAAAGGATGAGGTCAATCCTTGTATTCCATGCTCTGAAGTTAGAAGCCCCTTATAACTTGTTTTCTGACTTCATAGAGTAAGGCATGATTGCTTTGATTTGGTCAACCTTTGAATTTGACTTGGTGAACCTTTGACTTTGACCTAAAACTCAAACTTGATGTCTTGGATTCCTGAGAGTACTAGGAGGTGTGCTAGGATAGGGCGCACTAGGCTATCCATGAATTATATTATTCTAGGGTGAACTAGGCTAGGGCGCCCTCTATGCATGATATGTACAGGAACTATGTAAACATGATATGTACGAGAACTATGTTATAGAATAATATTGTTACCTTGACTATGTAATATTCCAGATCTAAAAAGTATGCAGAACAAAAATAAAATGCTACCAATGGCAAATAAACAACAATATAACCAAAATAACACCACAATAATATGGAAAAGATATCAGGATAACACCAGAAAGAGCACCTTGATTCTAAAATCAATGTTCACTTGCCTCTTCGAGGGGGAAACCTCTAGTTGAGTAGAGCTCTACTACAATAATATCCAAGACAACCATTCGCATACCCTCAACTCCTATTTATACTAAATATGTCTATCAAAATAACCATCTAGAGGAAGATCCTTCTAGAAGTGGAAGCTTCTATTAGGTATTCTTACATTCGATTTATTCTTCCTTATTTCTAGGCCTTATTAATATTGACCTTTATTTCATAGGAATATATTATTCTACCTACGTGAGGGATTAGGTCCCTAACATGTCCTCCCCCTTAAAAACAGCCTTGTCCTCAAGGCTTGAGATGTGAAAATTGTTGCAGAATGGTAGCTAGTTCCCAAGTGGCATCTGTTGGTGTTGTATCTTTCCACTGGACTAACACTTCCTTGATGGTTCGCTGATGCAAGCGACGCTCACACTGGTCCAAAACTGCTTCTGGATGTAGCCAAATGGATCCTTCTTCGTCCAACTCGGGAAGGTTCGTTTGAGTTTGGCACTTAGTTCCAATCACCTTCTTTAAGCAGGAAACATGAAAAACAGGATGTAGCTTAGAATGACTGGGAAACGCTAACTAAAAGGCCACCTGTTCCACACACTTGAGAATGGTATAAGGACCATAAAATTTGGGTGCCATTTTCTAACAACGGTCATCCTTGAGGGAATTTTTCTTGTAAGGTTGCAACCGAAGAAAAACCTGATCCCCTTCTGCAAATTGACATTCAAAGTGACCATGATCTAATTGTTGCTTCATGCGATTATGGGCCATGAACAAATTCTCTTTGAGGGTACGGAGAATAGCCTCTCAAACTGTAAGTGTTTGATCCACCGCCTGGACCTTCGAGACACTTGGTAACTATGAGAGAACTAGAGGTGGATTTTTTCCATATACTGCTTCAAATGGAGTCATGCAGGTAGCTATATGGTATGAAGTGTTGTACCACCATTCATCTAGTAGCAACCATTGAGCCCACTGATTTTGATTTTCCGATGCAAAACAACTCAAATATGTTTCCAAACACTTGTTGACAACTTCAGTCTGACCATCATTCTGGGGATGATAAGTTGTGCTGAGGTGCAATTAGGTGCCTTGTAGCTTGAACAATTCTTGCCAAAAATTGCTGGTGAAATTTGGGTCACGATTAGAAACAATAGAATGCAGCATGCCATGAAGCTTGAAGATATGATCCATGAAAAGTTGAGCCACAATGGATGTTGTAAATGGGTGTTGAAGAGCATAGAAATGAGCATACATGGAAAGGAGATCAACAACCACCATGATGACTGATTTATTTCCCGATTTAGGTAAGACTACAATAAAATCCATAGAGATATCCCTCCAAATAGCAGGTGGAATCGGAAGCGGTTGTAGTGTGCCAGGAGATTTGACTGTTTCTCCCTTATTGCATTGACACACATCACATTCAACCACAAAATTACTAACATCCTATTTCATACCCTCCCAGAAGAAAGAACATTTGACCCTGTCATAGGTTTTGGTAAACCTTGAGTGCCCAGCTATGTGTGTAGCATGAAGCTTAGAAAGTACCATGGATTTAAGTTTTGATTATTTACTTAAATAGAAACATCCTTTGTATCGAAGCTCATCATGGAGCCAAGAGTACCCTAGGAAAACTGGAGAATTGGACTGCAATTGTTGTATCAGATGCAAACTTTTGGGATCATGTAACCATTCCTGGCGAATGGCTTGGAGCCAATCTGGTACAATGAAGGAGAGAGAAAAAAGGGACCCTTCATCTTCATATTTTTTGGAAAGTGCATCTGCAACCACATTGTCTTTTCCTTTCTTGTAAATGATCTCATAATCATATCCAAAGAGCTTAGTCACCCATTTTTGTTTCTCTAGGGAGGAAATGTGTTGTTCCAGAAAATACTTAAGGCTTTGATGATCTGTCTTAATTTGGAAGTGTTTCCCCAATAGATAAGGGTGACAAAGATCAACGGCATGCAAAATAGCCAACATTTGTTTTTCATAGCTTGATTTTCCCAAATTTCGTTCAGACAATTATTTGTTGGTAAAGGCCAAAGGTCGACCCTCTTGCATAAGGACAATGCCGATTCCTTTTCCAGAAGCATCACGTTCAAGGAAAAAGGTCTTTGTGAAATCAGGAAGTGCCAGAACTGGAGTGGTGCACATGGCCATATTCAAGGTTTTAAAAGCATGAGCAGGTGTTGGATTCCAGGTGAAAGAATTCTTTTTAAGGAGTGCAATGAGAGGGGTCGCAATATTCCCATAGTTCTTAACAAACTTGCGATAATAACCTGTTAAGCCCAGAAATCCATGCAAGATTTTGAGATTCTTTGGGTGAGGCCAGTCTTGCATAGCTTCAATCTTTTTAGGATCCACCCTGATGTCATGCTTTCCAACAAGATGAACCAAGTATTCAACTTCTGAGGCGCCAAAATTACATTTAGATTGTTTAAGAAAAATTTGGTGTTGAGAGAGGAGATGGAGAACTTGATCCACATGAGCAAGATGGTCTGTCCAGGTTTTTCTATAGATGAGGATATCATCAAAGAAAACTAAGACAAAATGACAGAGACAAAAGACATGATTCATGAGGCTTTAGAAAGTGGAGGGAGCATTACACAAACCAAAGGGAATGACAAAAAAATCATAGTGGCCCTCATGAGTTCTAAAGGCAGTCTTAGGAATGTCTACCTCTTTCATACGGATCTGGTGGTATCCCGAACGAAGATCAAGTTTAGTAAAGAATTGGGCGCCACTCAATTGATACAAGAGGTCATCAATGATAGGAATGGGAAATTTGTATTTAATGGTGAGTTTGTTGAGGGCATGGAAATCAGGACACATGTGCCAAGAACCTTCTTTCTTCATGACCGTGACCACAAGAGAAGAGTAGGAGCTCATAATAGATCGGATAACACCTGCGTTATGCAGTTCTTGAACCATTTTCTCAATTTCATTGTTTTTGGGAAAAGGGGTGACGATAGGGACAAATATTGGGTGGAAGGCTTCCTGGAACAAGGGGAATGGAATGATCATGAACACCATGAGGAGGAGGGATTCCCTGGGGAGTGTAAAAAACCACTTGATGTTTAGAGAGGATGGATTGGAGGTCCTGCAGCACAGAGGGTGTCTCAGTTACTTATATGGCATGGAGTTGGGAAATAATGCCCGAATGACCTTTTTTGAGCATCTTTTTCTTGTGATGGGAACTAATGATCTCAGGGGAGCCGACGGTGATGCCTTGGAACTTATATTGTTGGCCCTCCTGGTCGAATTGCATGGTTAATTCCTTAAAATCCATGAGAATGGGACCCAAAGTCCTTAGCCATTCTGTACCCAACACAATGTCACAACCTCCCATGTTGATAGCAAACATATGATATTTCAGGTGGTAGTCACCAATTTGGAGACTTGCATTTTCACAACGCCCTCCACATTTCATGGACCCGCCATTGGCAATCATGATTTGGAAATTATTGACTGCACGGATATAGAAATTAGTTTCTTTGGAAATGCGGTGATGAATAAAATTATGGGTGCTTCCACTATCAACAAGAAAAATGACCTTCCTATGCTTGATGTAGCCAATTAGTTTGATGGTTTGGGGAGAAGAGAAGCCAGTGAGAGCATTTAGGGAAATGACCAGTTCTACTTTGGGAGGGTCTGAGGGAGGGGAAATGTCAGTGGGTTTAGGTGACTCAGACACAAGGGGAGCTTCAACATCCTCTTCCGAAACATCCTCTGAGATGGCCATAAAAAGATTTTGTTCCTTACACTTGTGTCCCGGAAAATATTTGTCATCACATTTATAACAAAGGCCTCTGACTTGGCGTTCAACCATTTCATCCCTAGTCAATTTTTGGATCTTTAGTGGAGTAGAAGGAGGAGTGGGATGTATTGGTTTAGTGCAAGGAATAAAGGAGGGTTTCCAGTTTTGAGAAGAGACAACATGTTGTGATTCCTTAGCTCATTTGGTATCCTCCACCCAACTCTGAGGCCGATCCATGAGGACATGGGCACAAATCTCATCCTTGAGTCCAATGATAAAACATTCTCAAAAAAAAGCATCAGACATGCCCTCTGTACGAAAAGTCAGTCACTCAAAAGCAACTATAAAATCTTCCATTGTGCTAGATTGTTTCAACTTTGTCAAACGGCCTAAATGGTTGGTTTCAGTGTCAAAGCGTTCATAAATCTCTACCACAAAGTGTGTCCAAGCAGCATACCCTTGACGGGAAGTTTTTATCCATTACCACCATTGCCAACATTCTTAATCTAGATGGAGAACACCATACTGGAGTTTGGCCAAGTCATATGTAATGACATACAAAGAGAAATAATGTTCCATTTGAGTGACCCAATCAGTGGGATCCGATCCATCAAATTTGGTCACATCCATCCGCGGAAGGCAAAGGTCACGCTGAAAGTTATGGGTCTGGAAATTATGGGAATGAGAGGGAGTTTCATCTTTGGTATGCAAAGTGGGTCAGATAAAGGGGGATCTGCAGGGATATGTAGCTTGGTGCAGATCATCGAAGCGCCAGATTCAAGTTGGGTAGTCATGTCTTGTTTGAGGTCTTCTTCGAGTTTTGTGATTAAGGAGACGATGGAGGAATGCATTTTTTTTATTGATGGTGGCAATATTGGCACTGACCTATCTCACTTCTTGTTGGGTCTTTGTGAAATTAGATTGAAAGGTATTGAAGTGAGCTTCCAAGTCTTGGCTGTGGGTATGGGCCATGATGACGAGGGAACCGAAAAGGGGCAGGTGGGGTCAATTTTTTTTCTCAAAAATGATAGGTATGAATGTAATAAGGGAGATGAGAGAAATCCAATGGAACAGGTCTCAAATAATGGTGCAACAAAATCCAAACATTTTTTTTTTACACCTGCAGAGTTATACTCCAACATGAAGAATATTGTAGTGATGAAATGCCCAAATTCTTAATCAGGAAGAAATATGTAGTGATTTGGAAACTAAAATGCAGGAGACATAGTTGTGCGACAATAGATCTTGTTTGTGTTGTTTTCTTTTGTTTTCGTCCCCAAAGGTTAGGTATTCAAGGGTTTTCCATGTGCTATAGCTCTCTGATATACGTACGATGTCCAATTGTAGTACTCGGCCCAATATCTCAGGGCGCCAACTAAGGAGGACAGTATGTGCCCTTTGTTAATATTATGGTAGCTTCGGGAGGTATGAACCTCTATTGTGACCTATGACAAGACTAGAATCCTCCGGAAGGAAGCAAAGAATTGAAGGAAACCCTAGACAAGTTGTCGGCTGGACAAATACATTTAAAATGAACTTATTGATACCTAGAAGGAGAAGTCATCCCTAGTTAGCCTGCCCAGTTCACTATAAATATAGGGCACCAGTTCTCATTATTCATCATCTCAACAGTTGCAGAGAGAGCCAAATCTGCGCAGGCAGTTGCAGGCAGTTACAGTTTTGGTGTGCAAGTTTCTGGGAGAGCTGGGAAAGTGGTGCGCTAGCTTCTAGATAGGATCATCTATTCGGCTTAGTTTCTATTCTTTTTTGGTGTATTAGCCTCTCTTAGATATTGGATTGCTACCAGGATTCTCTTCTCGATCAAGGTCAAGGTGCTCGGAGGGTGGCTTCGGCCAGTGGTTGGGTGATGAGGGTATCGTCAATGGTAAAACGAGCACAATCTTCTATATTCTAACAGGTTATGGACCCACACCCCTTCAGTCAACCTAAAACGCTGGAAGGAAACATAGTCGCTAGACATTGAAGCTCATTGAGGAACTGTCGCTAGGGTTACTAGCAGGAGTAGCTTCCAAAGCACTACAGTTAGAGTTACTAGCAGAAGCAGTTGCAGAAACCCTAATTCTCAGATCCGACACCTTGTGATGGAGCATCTTGCTCAAAGAGAAGATATTCAGATGCGCCCTAAATCAGCGCACCTCTTGGCTCTCTCAGAAGACATAAATGACGAAGTTGAAGTTTTGGATCAAGGCATGACTAGTTACCAGTCAACCGAAGACATGTGTGAAACAATCAGTCTCTTACACTACTCAGCACTTACCGGGACAATTGACGATGATATGTGGATAATCGACAGTGGAGATTCCAGGCACATGACGGGAGATCAAGCTATACCCTCAAATATAAATGAGAGGAAGACATCGTACAAAGTGGAGCTTGGAGACAAAAGCACTTACCCCGTCGAAGGATTTGGACAAGCCTCCGTCAAGTTGGAATTAGGTAATCATGTTCACTTAAGCAATGTTTTATATGTACCTGATTTAGAAAAGAATCTTGTATCAATATCATGTTTAGAAGACAAAGGGAACAGAATAGCCTTCATGGATGAAAAAGTGGTATCATGGCATAAGAATTCCAGTATAGAAGATGCTAGGGTTATTGGAAGACATGAAGGAAATCTATATAGACTACTAGAACGAAATGAAGAAGCTCTAGTACATGATGAAGTCAACTCGAATGAACTTTGGCATAGAAGGTATGCTCATATCAATTATCAAGCAATACCATTCCTCAGAAAAATGGTTGAAGGAATACCAGAATTTAAATCCACACACAAAGGAATTTGCAAAGGATGTGCCCTTGGGAAGAATATCAAGAAACCATTCCCAAGAAGCAACAACAGATCTAAGGAAACCCTAGATCTAATACACTCAGATGTTTGTGGACCAATGCCATTCAGATCTCTAGGAGGATCTCTTTACTACGTAACCTTCATAGATGACTATTCNTCAAGACACTAAGAACAGATAATGGAGGAGAATACACCTCAAAGGAGTTCGTTGCATTCTGCAAATCGGCAGGGATTAGGAGGAAGTTGACTGTTCCTCGTAATCCTCAACAAAATGGTGTAGCGGAAAGAAAGAACAGATCTATCGAAGAAATGGTAAAAGCTCTATCAAATGATCAAGATCTATCCATGTTCCTATGGGGAGAAGCAACAATGATGGAAATATATGTATAGAACAGAATCCCTCATCGTATATTGAAGGACATGACACCAGAAGAAGCATTCTCAGGTAAGAAACCTAATGTAGAAAATCTAAGAATATTTGGATGTCCAATTTACTCTCAT
>SNQJ01S0015559.1:1242-31591 GCA_010110895.2 Picea sitchensis
TTGTAATCTCTCTTTCACATTTAATAGGATACAGTAATATGATTCTTTCCTATAAAGCTTGTTGTGTTTTATTGTATGATTCCTTGATCACATAAATAGTTTTATATTGAGTTTATGCTATTACTATCACTTTGGTTGGTTGCGTTCTTTTGCAGGATTATCATTGTATGAGTGTTGGAATGGAGCTAGGATGGTGATAGTGAGAGGAAGCGACATTTAAACGTTATGTCACCTATCCCTCTTTAGTCAGTAAATTCAATATCTAAAACTTAAGGAAAGCGTCATGTTCTGGTGTGTTTTGTTCTAGATCTAGGTGGATATAGGGAGATCATTTAGTGTCCGCACCTACTGATTAGTCCGATAACACTCCTCCACAAATATTTTTTAATAAAAATTCTTCTAGATACACTCCTTTAAATCTTTCTCATAATATCCATGACTTTCCTAATAATTGTCTGAAGTTATTGCCTATATTTAATGGAGAGGGTGAAACCAAAACTCTGGAACATTTGGTATCATTCGATTATTTCATTGACAATCAAGGTATAGAATATGAATATGTATATATGAGGGGTTTTTTTCAGACATTTGAGGGTGAGGTGAGAATATGGTTAAAGGGTTTTCCCCCTAATTCCATTAATTCTTGGGATGCTCTAGAAATTTCTTTTCTTAGGCAATGGGGTGAAAATAAAGATCATTTATATTTCTTGACTGAGTTTGGGAATCTTAAAAAGAAATAAAATGAATATGTCTCATATTTCATCATGAGGTTTAATAAAATTTATAATAAAATTCATGCAGATTTCAAACCATCACAACCAACAACAAAGGTCACTTTTGCAGGCTCTTTTGATCCCAACTTTGCCTTATTGCTTAGAGACAGGAGATCCACTAACTTAACTAGCACGAAATATGATGCAATATAAATTGAATCCAACATGATTGCATCAGGCAAAGCTAGAGTTAGAAATGAATTAGGAGAGAGAGAAAGAGAAAGAAGAAAAAAAAAAGAACAAGTTGGTACCTCTAGTACTAACAAAAGTCAGGAGGATAAAATTGAAGAGATGTCAAGAATTATAAATATTTATCAAATAAACTGGCTATGATGGAAAAATAGAGAATAATGTCTGACATTAGAAACCAAAATCAGTTTAGAAGTCCTTTTAATCCTCCCCAGGTTTTGCAGAGAGAAAGGAGAAATGAAGATGAACCTATTCAAGCTCCTATAAAAAATGAAAATTTGATTGACAAATTTGAAGAAGATAAAATTGAATATATAGATGAGGAGATTCATATGATGGAAGACGATCCTTCTAAAATATATGTGACTCGGGATGAGTATGAAAAATCCCTACTCTTTAATTCTTATTTCAATGAAGATGATAACAATAATCATCCTAATTCATCATCACCTCAATATAGAGCCTTCTTAGATGAATTACAAGCCGAATTGCATAGAAAATGTCACCTTATACAAAGAACCAATGTAAATACAACCAAAACAAATAATCAAGGTCAACCAGAAAAAAAAAAAATAAAGACAAAGGGAAAGAAGTGACAACCCCCAAACAAAAACCAGATCCACAAGTTGTAAAGAAAACATATGCAAAACCAAAAGAAATAGAAAAAACAAGTAGTTATTTTAATATGGAACATGAACTTAGTAATATCAGAATCCCTATCCCTTTGTTAGAAATTGAAAAAAATCCATTTTATAGAAAACAAGTGATGAAAATGATTAATTGTTCTGTTGCAACAACCCAACCAAATACATTAATCTTGCAAGATGAAAGACCTACTATAATGTTTGGTCACCACATTGAGGAAATAGGAGAATCAATAGCCCCATTTTATATCTCTTTAATAGTTCATCAACATCTTTTACACAATTGCATTCTAGATTCAAGTGCTTCTCACAATCTAATGCCAAAAATAGTAATGGATAAGTTAGGATTACAAATAAAAAGACTATATCATGACTTGTATTCCTTTGATACAAGAAAAGTTATATGTTTAGGAATGCGTTAGGAACTATGTATATTATAATAGAAGAAAATATAAATATTGTAGGGAATACCAACTGAATAACAATAAAGAACATAAATATAGCAACGGAACAACAAAATATTTGGAACCACAACACCAAAATAATACCTTTATTGATAGGAAACAATGTTCACTTGCCTCTTAGAGGGGGAAACCTCCAACAAAGCATATCTCTATTACAATAATTCTTAATACAAGTCCCTCTCATACCTTCTACTCTTATTTATACTAATTCTATCTTCTAAAGAACATTCTAGAGGAAGATTTTTCTAGAAGTGAAAGATTCCATTAGGTCTTCTTACATTGACTTGCTCATATTTATTAAATAGGCCATATTAACTAGTATCGACCTTTATTAAATTGAAATATATTATTCTACCTACATGAAAAGTTAAGGGTTTAGGTCCCTAACATGCCCTCCCCCTTGAACAACAGCCTTGTCCTCAAGGCTTGAGATGAGGAAATCCCTGGAGAATAGTGGTCGGCTCCTAGGTGGCATCTTCCGGAGTTGTATCTTTCCACTGCACTAACACCTCCTTGATGGTGCGTTGACAAAGACGAAGTTCACATTTGTCCAAGACTACCTATGGTTAGAATGGTATGGAACCTTCAACATACAACTCCATAATATTGGGTTGAGTTTGGCACTCAGTTCCAATCACCTTCTTTAAATATGAGACATGAAAAACATGATGGATATTAAAATGAATGGGTAGAGCTAACTGATAGTCCACTGGTATCACGTGCTTGAGAATGGTATAAGGACCATAAAATTTGGGAGAAATATTTTGATAATTCATCTTTGAGTGAAGTATGCTTATAAGGTTGTAGACGAAGAAACACCTGATCTCTTATAGCAAATTGGAATTTTGAACATCCTTGATCTGCTTGTTGTTTCATATGATTCTGATCCATGAACAAATTGTATTTGAGAGAAAGGAGAATGGAAACACAAACTGTAAGATATTTTTCAACCTCTTGAACCTTCGAGACCCCTATTATGTAGGAAATAACTAACGATGGATTTTGTTCGCATACTACTTCAAAAGGAGTCATGCAGGTAGCAGTATGGTAAGATGTGTTATACCACCATTCAACTAGGGGTA
Source organism: Picea sitchensis (assembly GCA_010110895.2). Taxonomy (NCBI): domain Eukaryota; kingdom Viridiplantae; phylum Streptophyta; class Pinopsida; order Pinales; family Pinaceae; genus Picea; species Picea sitchensis. The sequence goes on from SNQJ01S0015559.1 coordinate 4,395, forward strand.
ACCACTGAGCCCACTGATGTTGTCAGTCAGATGAAAAACACCTAAAATATGTTTCCAAACACTTGTTGACAAATTTAGTTTGGCCATTAGTATGTGGGTGATGAGAAGTACTGAGATGTAATCGTGTGCCCTAGATCCTAAATAGTTATTTTCAAAAATTTCTGGTGAAAGTGGGATCTCTATCAAATACAATAGAATAAGGCATGCTATGAAGATTGAAAATATGATCCACTATGGATGTTGTGAATGGGTGTTGAGGAGCACAAAAATGAGAATATTTGGAAAGGCGATCAACTACCACCATGATGACTGACTTATTTCCATATTTAGGTAAGCCCACAATGAAATCCATAGAAATGTCCCTCCAAATAGCTGGTGGAATCGAAAGTGGTTGTAGTGTGCATGGAGATTTGATAGTTTCCCCCTTGTTGCATTGAAAAACATCACATTCAACCAAAAAGGTGTGGACACCTTGTTTCATACCATCCCCAAGAAAATAATGTTTAACTTGTTCATAGGTTTTGGTAAAGCTGGAATGCCTTGTTGTGGGTGAAGCATGAAGCTCAGAAAGCACTGTGGATTTAAGTTGCGACTAGTGGCTTAAATGTAGATGACCTTTATAGAGAACATATTAATTGTTCCAAGAGTAAGATGGATAACTAGAGAATTTTCTTGCAATTGTTAGATTAGTTAAGAATTTTTGGGGTCTTGAAACCATTCCTAACGAACAACTTGGAGCCAATATGGTACAATGAAGGAGAGGGAAAAAATGGATCCTTCTTTGTACTTTATGGAAAGATCATCAAACACTACATTTTATTTTCCCCTCTTATAAATGATCTAAAAATCATAGCCAAATAGCTTGGTCACCCATTTTTGTTTCTCCTGGGATGAAATTCTCTATTCTAGGAAATCCTTGAGGCTCTGATGTTCGATTTTAATTTGGGAGCATTTCCCCAAGAGATAAGGATGCCAGAAATCCACAACGTGCATAATAGACAAAATTTCCTTTTCATATATTGATTGGCCAATATGTTTCTCTGAGAGTTGTTTTCTATTGAAGGCCAATGGTCTACCCTCTTGCATGAGTACTATGCCAATGCCTTTCCCAGAGGCATCACATTCGAGGAAAAAAATCTTTGTGAAGTTAGGAAAGGCCAAGATAGGATATTTTCACATGGATTATTTCAATGCTTGAAATGATTGATCATATATTGGAGTCCAAGTGAAAGAATTCTTTTTTAGGAGAGAAGTAAGAGACGCTGCAATTTTTCCACAATTCTTAACAAACTTGTGATAATATCCTATTAAACCCAGAAAACCATGCAAGCATTACACAGGCCAAAGGGCATGACCAAGAATTCATAGTGACCCTCATGAGTGTGAAAATAAGTATTAGGAATGTCTTCCTCTTACATACACATTTGGTGGTATCCAGAACAAAGATCAATTTTAGTAAAATATTGAGCACAACCTAATTTATCCAAGAGATCATCAATGAAAGGAATGGAAACTTTTGTTGGGTATGTGTTATATTCTTTGCATGTGTGTGTGTGGGTGCGTCAGATATGACAACTGCTTTTGACGATCCCTCTAGTAGTGCTCATTGTGTCGTGTGCGCCGGGCACTTTCCTAGGGGGGGTCCTAGGGGGGGCAGGTATGCCCCCCTGGTTACGTGCAGCGTTTAGGGCAGCACCCCAAATTTTGTTTTTGGGGCAGTTTTTGCTATTTTTAGCGTTTTTCTAAATTAATCCCATGTTAAGGGATTAGGGTTTTGGTATCTATGGAATACCTAAAAACATTTTATATATTGTATGGTGAATGGTGTAATTCGATATAATGAATATAAGAAAGGTTTTCCCGGTTGAGGGTTTCCAGTATAAAATCTCTGTGTACTCTGTGTATGAGCCATTGATTAAATTCTATTTTTCTTAAGAATTTATATGCATTGCTTTACTTCACAGGTTTAAAACTTACAAATTTGTCTTTGATGGTGATTTTATTGAGGGCGCGAAATTTTGGACACACACACCAAGTACCTTTGTTTTTTAGTACCATGAACATAGGGGAAGAATAGGGGTTGGTACTAGGGAGGATAACACATGTGGCTAGCAATTCTTGAACAATTTGATCAATTTCATTCTTTTGGGAAAAGGGATGACGATAAGGGAAAACATTGGGAGGAATATTGTCGAGGATGAGAGGAATGGAATGATCATGAATACCACGAGAAGGAGGAAGTCCTTGGGGAGTGGAAAAAATAGCTTAGTTTTGGAGATGATACATTGAAGGTCAGGATGCAACACATCTGTTTCAATTACTTGAATAGAATGGAGTTGGGAAATAATGTCGAAATGACCGTTTGTGAGGAGATTTTCCATTCGATGGGAACTCATGATCTCAAGGGATCCTGATGTGATTCCTTGGAATTTATATTATTGTCCTGCATGTTGGAATTTCATGGTTAATTCCTTAAAATACATGAGGATGGGCCCAAGAGTGTGTAACCATTCCACATCGAGCAAAATATCACAACCACCCATGTCAATAGAAAACATATGAGATTTCAGGTGGTATTGCCCAATTTGGAGATGCACATTTTCACAATTCCCCCCACATTTCATGGAAGCACCATTGGAAATCATGATTTGAAAGTTGTTGATTGCATGTATATATAGCAATGGGTTTCTTGGGAAATACAAGGGTGAATAAAATTACGAGTGCTACCATTTTCAATTAAGATGATGAGATTTCGATTCTTAATGTATCCAATGAGATTAAGGGTTTAGGGAGTAGAGAATCTAGTGAGAGCATTCAATGAAATGACTGGTTCTACTTTTGGTTGGTCAGAGGGTGGAGTATTATTAGTTGGCTCATGTAACTCTACTATAGGGGGGGTCTCAATCTCTTCTTCAAAAACATCCTTAGAGATGGTCATAAACAACTTTTGTTCCTTACACTTATGCCCCGTAAAATATTTGTCATCAAAATTATAACAAAGGCCCTTGATTTGACATTCCTCCATTTCAACCTGGGTCAATTTATGGATCTTGAGGGGAGTGGGAGGAGGAACGGGGTTAGTAGGTCATATGTGAGGAACAAAGGAAGGTTTGCAGGTATGGGCAGAGACAATTTGTTGGGATTCCTTAGCATGTTTAGTAGCTTCCAACCAAGTGTGAGGGTGAGCCATGAAGAACTGGGTTCGAATTGCCTCTTTGAGGCCATTGATAAAAGATTCTTGGAAGAAGGCATATACATGACCTCTATTCTGAAATCCAATTGTTCAAAGGAATATATAAATTCTTCCATTGTGCTATATTGCTTCAAATTGGTCAAATGACCAAGATAGTGGGTGTTAGTGTCAAAGTGTTCATATATCTCTGCCACAAATTGAGTCCAAGAAACATACCCCTGGCGTGTCTTTCTATTCCATTTCCACCATTTCCAACGTTTTGGATCCAAATATAGGACACCATACCAAAGTTTGTCTGGATCATCAGTAATTCCATGCAAGGATAAATAATGTTCCATTTGAGTGACCCAACTAGTGGGATCGGATCTGTCAAATTTGTTCACTTCAACTCGGGGAAGGTGGGGGTCATGAGGAAGGGACTTGGAATGAAGGGCCATATTATGGGAATATTTCTCACCTTCAAACTTGGAAGGTTGTTCAAGGGAGGGAGAACCAAGGGACTATTTCAACCACTGGGTGATGGACGAAAATTCACCCTTAACCTCTGCCAATTTGCCTGTAACTTTGGCCTCGAAGGTATGTCCAAGCGAGAATTATTGGAAGCAATTTCATAGGTTAGTCTTTGGATGTCTACCTTGTGTTGTTTGAATTCATATTTCAGGTGATGGAATTCTTGGTTGCGAGTGGTGGCCATGGGTGGAGGGGAACGAAAGAGGGGAAGTGGGACCATGAAAAAAAGAGTGAAAAATGATATATATGAGTATGGTCATTGTGAAAATAGGAATGCAATGAGATAGGTGTCAAATAAGGGTGCAGGAAGGTAAACAAAAAGGGTTAAAAATGATAGATATCACAATGATTAGGGAGAAAAGGGGAATCCAATGAGATAGGTCTAAAATAAGGGTCCAGGGAGGTAAAAAAGAGTTAAAAATGATTTATGTCAACAATCTAGGAGATAAAGGGAATCCAATGAGATATTTATAAAATAAGGATACTGGAAGGTCCCATTTTTTTTCTCTTTTCCTTTTCTTTTTCCCTTTTTCTTTTTCTTTTTTTTCTACTTCGCTAGGGTTTTATGAAGATCTGAATAATACCGTTGTATCAAAATTCCCAAATTCTTAATAGAAAAAATTAAATAAATGTATAGTAATTTTCGCAAGCCAATTGCAGGAGGAAAGGATGTAGGGTAATAGATCTTCTATGTTCCTTTTTTGTTTGTAATTTTTTCAACCCGAATGTCTGAGGAAAGGTTCCATGGAAATAGATCTTCTCTATTCCTTTTCTATTTTGTTTCCTTCCCAAGGGTGAGGGTTTTCAGGGTTCATACAAACAAGGGTTTTCTCTATGCTATAACTCTCTGATATATGTGAGGGGTCCAACATTAGTACTTGGACCAATATCTCATGTCACTAACTAAGGAGGCTAGACCATACCCTTAGTCATACTACCCGATTACCCAGGTATTAGAGAGTATCTTCCTAAGTGTTTTTCTTGGTGGCACTATAACATTCATGCGACCGAACGATTGATCTATGGTTGATTTCAGGATAGCTAGGGGGTTTCCCGATATACCAGAGGTACGTGGAAGCACAAGTCCATATACAGGTGTTGGCTGATGTGCTACCACTCAAAGGGGTACCAACATGGGTTACAAGGGTGTCCAAGAATGTGATCTTAAGTACCTCTTGTATTTATTGTGTGTATTCTTCCCTGACCATGGATTTATGTGCTAAAGGACATATCTATGTAGCTTAAATACATCAGAACACGTCTCCACCCTGGAAAAAAATTAACCCACAAATCCTGCCAAGAAAAGTGCTTTGATACCACTTGTTAGTCACCAGATCTATTATAATAGAAGAAAATAAGAATATTGCAGTGAATACCAGCTCAATAACAACAAAGAATAGAAATATAGTAGCTAAACAACAAAATATATGGAACCACAACACCGAAATAATACCTTTATTGATAGGAAACAATGTTCACTTTCCTCTTCGAGGGGGAAACCTCCAGCAGAGAAGATCTCTATTACAATAATTCTCAAGACAAGTCCCTCTCATACCTTCTACTCTTATTTATACTAATTATATCTTCTAAAGAACATTCTAGAGGAAGATCTTTCTAGAAGTGAAAGCTTCTATTATGTCTTCTTACATTGACTTGTTCATATTTATTAAATAGGCCTTATGAACTAGTATCAACTTTTATTACATGGAAATATATTATTCTACCTACATGAGAAGTTAGGGGTTTAGGTCCTTAACAAAATCATTAAATATCTAGTAGTTCACTTAGCCCAAATACCTGTAAAAAGTGTTTTGATGGATATAGTTGTGGTAGATGTGCCTGTCAACTATGGGATTCTCTTATCTAGATCTTGGGAAAATAAACTAGGTGGCTCATTGCAAATGGACATGAATTATGCTACCATCCTATCCTTTGGTGGAGAGACCATGAAAATTTATAGTAAACCAAACTTGCTTACATTGTTAGTGATCCTAAACACCCTAATAATTATCATGTCTACTCAAAAGATATAAATTTACTTTCTTTTTAAATGATAAACTAGAAAACTGTAAAGAAATTGTAAATAGTCATTTGAATGAAAATAAGCCCGAAGAGGGAATGTGGAAAGTGTACTTTGATGGAGCCTCCTCTTGGGAAGGTGATGGAGCAGGTATTCTACTAATTTCACCTTTTGGAAAACTTTTTCCGTTTTCTTTTAGATTAAAGTTTGAAACTGATTCAATAAATAATGTTTATGAATATGAATCTTTAGTGCTAGGTTTAGAAGTTTCCAAGAAAATGAAAATTGTAAATCTTATTATTTATGGGGATGCAGAACTAATTGTTAAATAAATAAATAAATTTTACAAAGATAAACATCCTAGGATGAGATACTATAGAAATTGTGCTTCGTACTTAATTGAAAATTTCTTCTTGACTTTCAATATTCATGCAATTCCCAGATAAAAAAATAAACAAGTTGATTCTTTAGTTGTAGCATCAAGTACTTTCCAACCTCCTGAAGTATCGAATCTTAAATACAAAATTGAAATGAAATACATACCTTCAATACCTAACCATGTTAAACATTGGCAAGTGTTTGAAGATGACGAACAGATAATTTTTTTTTGGAAATGATTGATGAATTATCAACAACTCATATTGATAAGGAAGATGACAAAAAAATGAAAAAATTAATCAAAATAATCATCCAAACCGTAAATTACAAGATATGATTGCTAATCACAAAATGACGGTGTTAAGAAATAATTGAATTCCAAAGGGATTGGTCCCTTCGGAGAAGTTGTTTAACAAAGATGATATTTCTGTAAATCCAATTGTCCATCCTAAAAAAGAAGAAGTGGAAGATCACAATATTGGGACTGAGGAAGAATAAAAATATATCAAACTTTCCAAATTTATTCATGTTGATCAGAAGGTCAAGTATATTGATTTATTCAAATAATTTACTGAAGTATTTGCTTGGTCTTATGAAGATCTGAAGACCTATGACACCAGTATTATTCAACACAGAATTCCATTAAAGGTAGGATCTAAACCATTAAGACATAAATTAAGATAGGTAAATCCTATCCTATTCCCAGTCATTGAAAAGGAGATTAAAAAGATATTGGATGCGAAGATTATATTTCCTTTGAGATATTCTTTTTGTGTTGCAAATTTAGTACTTGTTAGGAAAAAGAATGGTGAAATTAGACTTTGTGTTTATTTCAGAAACCTCAATAAGTATTCATTAAAAGATAATTATCCTTTGCCTAAAATGGATCATGTTTTGTACAAATTAATTGGTTCTAATCAAATTTCAATGATTGATGGGGTTTCATGTTATAATCATATTCTTGTGCATGACAAAGAAACAAAACTCACTACTTTTACTACACCATGGGGTACAATCATGTATGACAAAATTCCCTTTTGGATAATGAATGCAAGAGCAACATTTTAGAGATCAATGGACATAGCATTTGTGGGAGAAAGGGACAAATTTGTTGTGATTAATTTAGATGATATTACTATTTTTTTTAAATCATATGAAGACTATTTAAAACATCTTAGGAAAAAATTCATTAAATGTAGAAAATATAGTTTGTCACTAAATCCTAAAAAGTCTCATTTTGCTATGCATAAAGGAAAGTTACTCAACTATATTGTATCAAAGGATGGAGTCAACATTGATCCTCAATGTGTGGAAGAAATCCAAGTTATCAGTTTACCAAGGAACAAGAAAGAGATATAGTCCTTCCTTGGAAAAATTAACATTTTAAGAATATTCATACCTAATTTTGTTGAGGTAGTCAAATATTTAACTGATATGCTTAAAAAGGATAGTGAGGTGAAGTGGTCCCCAGAATCTAGATACTCATTTGATCAATTAAAGAAAGCTCTGGCAAAAAAACTAACGTTGGCAAGCCCAAATTATTCTAAGGGGTTTCTTATTTTCTCCTTTGCATATGAAAATACTATTTTTTTTGTCCTCTTACAAAGGAATGAAGAAAAAAAAGAACAATGTAACACCTTATTTCCCCCAGTTTGTAAATATAACTATATGGGCCAAGGAACTATGGAAAAATTAAAAGTGTGAATATTTGATTTGATGGACCTTTGTACTAAAGGTCGATGAATGTAAATTTTGTTATTTTAATAAAAAATGGTTACGTGTTGCATGACTATTGAAAGAGGAGATGTGATAAGAGAAAACCACGAATGTTATGAAAATATGGTGGAGGGGACCAGGAATGGTTGTGTTAACCTCCACCGAACCAGTACCATGCTAGAATTAATTTCTCAGATCAGAACAATCCTCTGACCCAGGAATGAATTACAGTCAGGCTGGTAGGTTGGAATACCTCCGCAAGAGTTAATGAGGGGATGGGGTAGACTGCCCATTCGTAAGGCTTCCAGATCTGACCATGGACTGAGAATTCGATCCACACACAATATTGTTGAGGAAGGAAAGAGAGGAAGTGTGGTGGGAAGAGGGGAGACCTGCGAAGAGTGCAGAGATGAAAGATGAAGCTCTCGGGTTCGAGGGAGGACTGAAAGAAAAAAGTGAGTTTTGATCGCATAGAATAGAGACTGAGCTAGCAGGAGGAGAGTAATCTTCATCCTTATCTATTTCTGTATTGGGAGAAGGAGATTAACCTTGGTCCCTAACTTTTGTTGAGCTAAAGTGAGAGATTGAATCTCAAAGCATCGTGGTCTAATTTCAAGGGGGGCCAGTGATAAATCCATTAGGAGTGACTAAGCCTATGTTTGAATTGAAATGAGAACCCCTTTCAACAGTCGCATCACGTTCTATGGTTATGATAAGTGTTTTCTTGCCTTGTGCTGTGAATTGGAAATATTGGTTACATGCAAGTATTTATATATTTCTATAAATGGTTTTTGTATGAAATGATTAAGTTATGTGTATGTGTTCGTTCCCTTGAGAACCTATGATTTTGCTTGATTTTCCATATGCTCCAGTTTAATCACTAAAAAGGCACATTCCCCAGAGAATGACATCACCATTCCCAAGTCGAAGAAAACCTCTTGGCATAGCTACTATTTTGGTAACCTCACGGGTTACCTCACCTTGATTTAGAGTTTAAGGCCCTGCGAGTTAGGGAGGTGTTCCCTTTAGACCGGTAGTCTAGGAGAATTTGAACTCATGCCTAATTTACTGACCAAGAACCTCATTAAGTGCAGGGATTATATTCTAAGAGTTAGTTGATGGTCCATGTGATCTGGGTCTAGGAACCCTGTGCGAAAAGGAGTTATCTCATGAAGGTTTTGGGACCTCTAGAGCTCAAAGCCTTGAGATGTCGGATTGAATGATAGTCTAGTTACCCGAACCACCGATGAGTTAAGAATATGAAACAAGAGATGGAGATGAGACGCTTAACTGGAGGAATGCCATCTCAGTCCTCAGAATTGATTCAAACACCCACTGGGGTTAACAAATCAGACACCAGCTGCTCAATTAAATCTACGGTGGTGAATCATTGTGGTGTGAGAAGGTGAAATTAGCAGACCTGCTAGTTCACAAATCGCAAACAACCAATGTCGTTGATCACGTCATGCTAGAATATCAACAATTATGGTTATACTAGAGTCATGTGAGCACTTTCCAGATTCCAGAGGTCGAACTCTCTGATAAAGAGAATGCATGTTGGGGCCCCACAATTTCTCTGATTGTCGTTGACCTTTGATCTGATTTTGACGAGATCCTTGAAAAGAAAGGAGTGCATGGGATGGTGAAATATTCAAGGAGATCAAGCTCATAAGGGATAGATCTTTCAGGAGTGGAGAAAAAATCCAGGAGATAGGCCTGTAGCAGGATCAAAGGTCAAACCTTTTGAGAACTTAGAAAATATTCTAATTCGTAGTAAGTTAGAAGCTCAAGAAGAGAAGCGAAAATGGTCGCTGGATCACAACACAGAGGATAGAAAATCGTCTGATCTAAGAAAGGTGAACGAACCTTAGCACTTTTCACATGCAGGAGAAGAGAAATTACCAAAGTTTCTAAGTCCTAAAGTAGTTTGGGACTATCCATCATCAAGGAGTACAGTTGGTGTAAGATCCATAACTCTGGAAGTTCATGGACCAGGATGAGGTGAAATAGCCAAAGTAATTTGAGGTCGTCCATCACCAGGAGGAGAGTCTAGACCATTGATCGTCAGGAGACACGTGTCAATAGACCATGAGTATCATGAGGAAACAAGTTTGAGAGATGAAAATCCTAAAGCACGAAGAGCCAAAGAACCGAGAGTCGTTGATTTGCAAGGGGACACTTGTCAACAGATTGCGAGCTCTGGGTAAATTGCATTGGGGTTTTAGTTGAGAGTTGAGATTCCAGAACCCCGAAGACCCGAAGTGAATCTGGACTTCCATATCTAGAGGGACACATGGTGACAGATTGTGGACTCCAAATAAATCTGTTCGAGGGCTTTCAGTTGAAAGTTGAGATTCCCGAACCCCGAAGAACTGAAGTGAATCTGGACCGCCAAATCCATAGGGACACATGGCGATAGTTTGTGGACTCCAGAGAAATATGTTCGAGAGTTTTAGTTGAGATTTGAGACACCTGAAGATCAGAGATCTAGAGATCCAAAGTAAATCTCAATCATCTAATCATCTGAAGTAGATCTCATTCGTCAGATCATCTGAAGTAAATCTCAAGCGTCGGATCGTCCAAGGTGAATCTGGACCGTCTGATTCAGAAGATATGTGGCATAGATTTGTGGATTCTGGGTAAAGTCCTGAAGTAATTCATATCCATCAAATCAAGAGGATAGGTGGCATAAATCTGTATATTTTGGGTAAAGACCCTAAGTAAGCCTCAACCGTCCGATTCAAGTGGAAACACGGTAGGAATCTGCATACTTCGAGGGGGAGTGAAGTTTGATATTTGAGATCTCAGAAGTTCGAAGACTTGAAGGAAATCTTGATTGTTGATCGAGAAAAGGGTCGTAGGACTTTTGATCTAGTTGAAAGGCCAAATCCCCGAAGAAAAGGAAGAGTTTTTGATTGATAAGGACAAGTGTCCACAAATTGTAGACTCCAAAAGATTGACGTACGAAAGAAAGGAAAGTTTGAGACTTGAGAATTCTGAAGTCCAAAATTCTGAAACAAATCACAATCGTTGATTTGAATGAGGTCAGATCTGATCCACAGCTTTGAAAGGGATAGATCTGAGCTATCAGTTCAAAGACATCATCAAGATCATGAGATCGATAGTCCCATAACATTGCGGGGATTGGAGGTGTGTGAAATTTAAAAATTTGACGGTGGGTTGCAATCCAAACCATGGTTTTGGAGAAAGGACACATGGAGGCTTGAGGAAAATTGCGGGCCGAAAAGCAGTTTGGTTTCAAACTGCCTTTGGCCACGCTCGCAGTTATGTATTTGTGTGAGGTCATCACCCAAGGTCACATCTAAGGAGGGGCCAAGAGAAAGGGGGCTAACGCCAACTCTGAGACTTCGCTGAAGTGCGAAGGAGAAGGTCGTGGGTATCATAAGACCTGCACCAGAAGCCAAAGGGGCCTGTGTTTGATTAAAAAGTGAGACTATCAAGGTATCAAAGTCTCATTTGACTTAGAGAATTAAAAAATCTTGACTAGAGGGTTGGCCCGAGTCCCGAACTTTCCAAATTAAAAACCATAGAGGGAAAGGATTTGTTCCTATAAGGAGGAAATTTTTTTATTTTTTTTTTCACCCCATCACGGGTGTGTTACAAACAACTAATTCAATTTATTGAGAGATTCATAGTTGAAATACAACATAATGGAAAAACAAGCTTATGCATTGGTGAAGGTTTTGAAATATTTTAGATTCTATGTTTTTCACGCCAAAATTATTACATATGTTTCTAGCAACACAATGAAAGAGATTCTAAATCAACCTGACACAGATGGAAAGAGAGGAAAATGGATAGCTAAGATCCAAGAATATGATCTGGAAATAAAACCATCAAATTTGATCAAAGTCCAAGGCTTGGAAAAATAGTTAGTTGAATTAAACTACAAATTTCTTGGCGTAAATCAGATCATAGACATAAAAGAACATCCCTAAGATGAGTGGGAAGAGATAGATCTACAACAATCTTTGACAAAAATTCATGATAAGTTTTCTTCCTCTCCCTGGTATAAAAAAAATATTTTTATTTACAAAATCTTCAATGTCCATCTGATTTCAACCAAGCAAAGGTTAGGCCCCTTAAGCTTCAAGCAATTAAATATTGCATAATGAATGGAAATCTTTATTGGAAATATCCTTTGGGAATTTTTCTTAATTTTCTTGTTGAGGATCAAACTGCAGATATCATAGAGGGATTTCATAATGGAATTTTTGGAGGACACCATGCTTGGAGAGAAAATGCATACAAAATATTGAGAGATGGCTATTACTAGCCAAAGATATTTTCTAAGGCAAATGAAACAATTAAAGTTTCCAGGTAATGTCAAATTTTTGCAGGAAAACAAAAACTTCCATCATTACCACTCGTTCCCATAAAAGATGAAGCTCCTTTCTAGTAGTGGGGCTTATACTTTATAGGTGAAATTCATCATGATTTAAGTGCTAAAAAATGGAATTTGACAACAACTGATTATTTTTCAAAATGGGTAGAAGAAATTCCTACCAGGTTTGCTATTGATTCAGTTGTGATCAAATTCCTAGAAGAAAATATTTTAGCTAGGTTTGGATTCCCTAGGAAAGTCATAACTGATAATGCTCAAGCATTCAAGTCCCTAGCTATGATATATTTATGTCAAAAATACAATATAATTCTTGGTCATTCAACTACCTATTATCCTCAGGGTAATGGATTAGCTGAATCATAAAATAAGTGTTTAATGAGGGCTATCAAGAAAATGTTAACTGAAAATAAGAAAGCTTGGCACTCTCATTTTAAATTTGCACTCTAGGCTAACAAAATCACCACTAAAAGGTTTATAGGTATGTCTCATTTTTAATTGATTTAAGGCATTGATTTTGTATTCCTTATTAATCTTGCTTTTCCTGTGATGAAATTGATGCAGGATGCTGAAGAGGAACCTAATGACTTTACTAGTAGAATGAATTATCTAATTGAGGTACAACAAATTAGAGATAAGGTTGATCAACAATTTCAAGAATAACAATACAATACGAAATCTATCTTTGACAAAAGAGAAAAATAGAGAGATTTTGTCCCTGGTGATTTAGTTCTAAAGTGGGATAGAAAGAGAGAAGATCCTGGAAAGCATGGAAAGTTTGATCATTTATGGTTGGGACCATATAATATTGTTGCAGTTGAGGGAAACAATTTATTTTATCTTCAAAACTTGGAAGGGGATTTGTTGGAATTTCTTGTGAATGAGCGGTTCCTGAAACATTTTATTCAGTTTTAAAATTTGTATTTCACTGTTCATCGTACATACTCAATTTTCTTTAATTTTCTTTATTTTCTTTGTTAGAATTTCCAAACAATTAGGTCTGAAACGAACCAAGATAAAATAAAAATATGTTTCTTATTAGATTCCATGTTCACTTAACTATTAGGAAGCCACATCATTTAATAATTATCCTCTAAATAAATTATTTTCTTCTCATAATTTTAAGAAATCTTGATAGAACAAACTATCTTGAACTATTGATTAAGATTTTGACATGTTATTTTGAAACTAGAAAGGAGAATATTATGAGCATTCACCAATGTTGAAAAGGTGTGTTTTAGGTAATTTCTTCTAGGCAAAGACATAAGAGTAAAACTCTTAACTTGTTTTTTTACTCATGATATAACACTAATTAAGATATTCTGGAAAGGATAGAGCTATATCCGAGGAAATTAAATATTTTTTAGTATACTTTATAACTCAGACATATCCAACTTATCCTCATTAATTATTGCAATTTCATAACCAGGAAATTGGGAAATTCCTATGCATTGTGTTGAAGAAGCAGGTTGTCAATCCCATGAGGATTTATCTCTAGGTGAGAGATTGTTTGTGTTGAAGAGGTGGGTTTTCAGGCCCATGATCCTTCTCTCTACGTGAGAGAGTTGTTAAGAATTGTTCCATAGTGCACTAGGCATTAGGTACAGGTATCTGAGACTTCCTTTCCAACATGTTTCTGAGGCTCTGGAAGGGAAGTGGGGAAGCTGGAGGATTGTTTAGTAGAGAAGGGGTACACTTCCTTGGGAGGGAAAAACATGTGGGGAATGGGATACTATAGGCTAGTGGTTGTTGTGGCACCTTGGACTGATATTTTTTTCTAAATAGAAGACCAAATATTGGCATTAGGAACCCTTTTTCCTTGTGGAGTTTATTCCCCAGCTTGGGGGTGACCTGTTGCTGAAAGATTATGAGTGATAGAGTCTATGGTTGGAAGGAACGTCTAAGTTGTGCAAACAATTGGTGTCTTTTTATTAAAGACAAGTGTCTCTTATGAGATTATTCTAATGACTATGTGATTATTATTATTCTCTTTTATGGGTTATTTTCATGTATGAATTTTCATATACATATTGTGGTTAATTCTGTGTAATGTTACTACTTATATGTGTTCCTTTTTCCTGTAAAATTTCTATGTGGGTGTGCCAATTATAAGTGTTTATTGTTAGCTAAATGTACAGTTAATCTATATAATATTGTTCATGTTATGATATGGTTAAGTATTAAATTCTATGGTAAGACTAGAATATACCAAGTTCGGTTATAATTCATTGTGCGCATGGTTAAGCAGTCCTCATGCACAAAGGTGATAGAATCCAGTGCAATATCATATTCATTGCGCATAATAGCATTAGGTGTGCAAACTAACTGCACACACAACAATATATAAGTGCTATGAAGGACTATGTGCACAATAGATTTTGTTACTTATACCAATGCTATGATTGTATTAAAATAATTTTACTCATGGAGTGAGACACAACTTGGGTCTAGGTGCAGTTCCCTAAGGATTGTGCTCATATATTCTAATACTACTTGTAATAGGGAGTGTTGTAAGTAGTACTTATGAACTAAGATGTTGAAGTAGCTTTGTACAACAATGATTATGGACGTTACAAAGTGGTATCAAAGTGATAGAAGTTTAGAGTTGTGTGGCATAGATCAGCTTGGGTGGCTAGGGATGTTACATAGTTGTATCAAAGACTTTGGTTCGACATTGGACTTATATGGGCCAAAGACCAGCATGAAATAGTTGTGCATGCTAATTATTGATGTTGCACAATGTAGAATTATTGTGTGTAGGAAAACTACTAGTGCACAGTTCAGGACTGTGAAGCATGAAAAAATAGTTATGTGTGGACATGCGCCCTAGAACTTAGGAAGTCAAAATCATTCAAGGAAAAAGAAAATAAAGGATTCTGACAAAATTATGCATAACCTTATGTTAGCACTAGAAGTTGTTCTTAGACTGCTTAAATAACAAGCCTAATACCCATCAGAATTTGAAAAATTAAATCAATTTAAATTAGGTGGATCAACAAGAAAGAACAAGAAAGAGGGCAACAATTTGAATATAAATTAATGATCTACCTTTGGGCATGGAGTCAAAACACTCTGCAGATTGAAGGAAATAAAGATAAATCATCAGGTTAAGATCTTATATGATGATGATTAGAAGAAAGGAGTGAACAAAAAGAAGAATGTCTACTAAACAAAGATCCTCTCTGCATAATATATTGAAAATTCTTGAACAAAAACAATGATTAACAAACCAGCTACAACACATCCTTTGCTACTCATGGATCCATTAATCAAAAGAAGCCTTTGATCCTCAAAACCTGTAATATATTCAAGAAACAAGATAACAAAATAAATGGAAAACAAAGAAGACAATCTGAGACTCATGAATCTTTAATGGCAGAAAAATGTGATTACAAACAGGCCCTCGGGCTTACAAATAAGCAGCTAAACTGCTCCTCAATCTCTCTACTCTCTTGGATCATGAATCCAACCCTTTCCTTATCCAAATTCCCTTCATATATAGTGAAATATATCTCTCTACTCTAAGGAGGTCGAAACCAAGGAGCTAAATAGGATCCTCCTCCATTTAGGAGTCTATTACAAAATATTCTAACAAAAACATAACAAATTCCTATTTTTTGGGATCTTGTCTATTGTGATAAATTCCTTTTGAAACAGGTCATGTTGATTGATCTGATGATAGAACACATGTCCCTCATGTCCAACTACATCCTAGGAAACTATTCAAACCTTTCCTGATAGCTAGAATCCCTACCATAGCTTGGATTTGTCAGACTATTAGAGTTCACAATGCCTTTGACAACATGCACTTTGAACTTTCCTGTAGGTGATGATTTCAACTTTTCTATCAAACGAATAACTAGGTTAGGCTTATTTTTGGTCAGCAAGTCCATGATATCATGATTCATCTCCACAAACAATTTTAGAAGAACCTAGATCAAAATTTAAAAGTTATGATTAAAAAATGACTCTAATGTGTGCTAATTGCTACAAACTGTTCCAAACTACCACTTCGCAACGTCTTTGACAACACGCATTGTGAACTTTCCTGTAGGTGTTTTTTTACCTCCAAAATGATTCCAACCTTTAAAAAATTGCATAATAAGTTGGGAAAAAACTTCTAGAGCTTGCTACAAACCTCTTGAAACATGAAGTAACCTTGGAGAAATCATATGAAGATGTTAAATTTAGCTCAAGACCCAAATTCATCACTTACGTTGTAATGTTATGCACAAAAACAATTGGAGGATGAACAAGTTGCAAGTAGGAGGTGAGAAAAGAAGAACATAAATCCAACTTGGATGAAGATGCAGACAGGCAAAATTGAAGCAACTCTGTGCAAAACAGAGGGTTTGCAGGGCTAGTGGTTAAGTTCGCAACACTAGTTTGCAATGCACATTTGTAATGGACAGTTTGCAGCGCAAAATTGGTAGTGGAGAAAGTTAATATTTGCAGGAGGAAACTATAGGATGACCCTGGTGTTTTTGAACTTAGGTTGGTGCTTTGTGAACTCGATTTGGAATTAAAAGGAAGAATCCAATCTTTTTCGATCTACTACAGCCAGTTCGGAGTGCCAGTTTGCAGCTTCAGTTTTCATACTCTAGTAGCACACTTCATTCAAACTGTTAGAGTTGTTCCTTAACATAATCTTGAAAATCATAATGAATTGAATGCGTTGAAGACGATGAGATATCCCCTGACACGTTTTCAATGTGAAATGATGAGAGATTAGTGCATAAGGTACTTCTTGGTAAGTTGCGGAATTTTAGGTGAGTTGGCAACAAGAGAATCTAACATCTGACTTGACCTTCAAACGGTTGAAAATGACATAATGGATCTTTTGTAAAGACAAAACATATGATGATGATGATTTTAAGACTAGGGGTGTGATGCATGTTGACCCCTATTTCTTTCATGATGATGAACACTATCATGAGACCAAGACTCTTACATGGAATAAGGTCAAAATTGTTTACTCCTGAACATTTCATGTGCTAACATTGGCTCCACAAGGGATGGCATGCTCCCTCTGAGATGCCAAGAAAATTTTCATTCCAGTGCCTTATCCATTGGGGTACAAAGTCTTATTGTTGATCTATTGCAAACCAAACAACTAAAATAAACAAAAATGCTTGTATGATGAGCTTATTCACCAACTTCTAACCTTATCTCTGAGATGATTGATCAAGTGACATAAAAAATCCAGTGTATCCATGAAAGGAAATTGTCTACTAATTTAATTCCTTGCATAAGCCTGCTTAATGGCAATTTAAATTGAAAATTAAATCCAATCTGAAAACTCATCCACTTTGAAGAACCAATTCCACTGACTGATTATAGGTAACTCATAAAAGTCTCTTTCTCTGATGTTTCCAATAGAAATGAAAAATGATCTAGAAGAATATGTGTGAATATCACTTGTTGATCGATAAAAATAAAAGGACAACATGTGCCTATAGTTCCATCCCGTTCACAAGTATATATTAACATACAAGCTTCTTTCTTCACTATATCCTTTTCTTCAAACACTGATTTTTCTTGTTCTAAGTTTTCAAATGTAAGATCATTCTCAAAACAAATTGCAACAGTATGATTATTTTCCTTATCATTCATTCCAACCTCAATAAAATTATCCCTATAGAGAACCATAGGATCACTAAGAACATGGAAATGTTGTTGTTAACTTATAATGTTATCCTTATGTTCCAAAAAACTTGTGTGATTTTGCAGCTCAACTCTTTCTGCTCTATAAGAAACTTCAAATTTTTCTTTCAAAATATTAAATGAAGAAAATCATAAGGGAAATGACTTACCTCAAACTAAGTCACAATTTTCCCTATGATAAAGGTCATAACTATCATAAATGGGATGAATGTTTTCATAAGACTGTTGAAAAGAATTCTTTTCTGGATGAAAGGATATTTCTGATATTTTTTGGAAATCATCCTCATCATATATAGGTAAACAAAAGGCTTCCTAAATATCATAATTAACAAAATTAGAGAAAACATTTTTCTCCTCAATAGGATGCTTTGCCAACTCCTCCTCATGACATCCTTCTTGTTCATGTCCATTGTCAGCTATGTTTGCATTCCATTCCTCATCCTTAACTTGATCTAAAAAATTTCCACGGGATTTGAGATTGTCCTCAAGCTCTTCAGCATCAATGAACATTTTCTGCAAGGTGACAAACCTTCTTTATAGGACAAGAAGAGAAAAATATAAATTAAGAGTTTTTGCATAACATAGTATAGCATAAGAGGCCAGATATCTAAATGCATGCTGCAATAAAAACTATAAAATCTCCTGTTGAAAATAGCAAGAGCTTCATCCTCCCCTCTTTTCAAATCATAAAACTTAGCTAAGTACTGGTCAAGGGATTTTTTCTCTCCCCAGTACCTTGAAAATGCACCAAATAACTCAGCCCACAAACCCATGGAACCAACCTCTATATTTTTAAACCACAAAGAAACATCTCCAACCAGATATTTGGAAAATAACCTCATAAAAACATCCTCATGCATGATTTCCAAATTGTCAATGAAATTATGAAAGGCTCCCAAATGCTTCTCAACTATAATATGATCTTCTGCAACAAAAAGAGGCAGATATTCTAAAAACTTGGCAGGGTAAGGATGAAGAGTAGATGACAACTTTAAGGGTTTAAACATTTTTTCTCTTTTTTTTGGACTGAACATCAATAGGCTGAAAGTGAGGTTTAATGGATTGATTACGAATTCTAGTAGTGGTGGTAGAATATGGTACTATGATCAGAGAAGGTGGTGAATCAGTTGTATCATTCACATGGTTACAGAGCTGATCATGTTCAGGAAGGATTTGAATATAAACATTGTTCTCATATGTTTCAAATGAAGGACTAGGGTCAACATCAACTATGTAAGAAGAATGTAGATATTTTTCTTTCAAAGAGGGATATACAGTAGTAGGCATATGGTCATCAGATTAAACAAAGAAAAGAATGATTCTCTTGATATATGAAGGAAAGGACATAAAAGAATTGATAAAAAAATAATATGATCTCTTGAAGGAAACTAATATCTTGATACTTGGACTTCCTATGTGTTCCTTCCATTTTCTGTTTGAGCTCATTACTTAGTGGAGTCATGTAACTTGATTTGAATCAATAGCAAGTTCTTTAAATGTTTGGATTCACCATGGTGAAAAATTGCAGTTTGTTCTATCACCAATCGTTACTCACCATCAAGAAATGGTAGTAATCTGTGTCATACATCCTAGGGAAGATCTTCAACTTTTTCCTCGACAACGATGCCAAAAATTTTAGCACTAGAAGTTGTTCTTAGACTTCTTTAATAACAATCCTAATACCCATTATAATTTGAAAAATTAAATCAATTTAAATTGGGTGGATCAACAAGAAAGAACAAGAAAGAGGGAAACAATTTGACTGTAGATCAATGATCTACCATTGGGCATGGAGTCAAAACATTCTACATATTGAAGGAAATCAAGATAAATCATTAGGTTAAGATCTTATATGATGATGATTAGAAGAAAGGAAAGTGAACAAAAAGAAGAATGTCTACTAAACAAAGATCATCTCTGCAGAATAGATTGAAAAATGCTTGAACAAAAACAATGATTAACAATCCAGCTACAACAGATCCTTTGCTACTCGGGGATCCATTAAGAAATGAAAACTTTGATCCTAAAAAACTGCAATATATTCAATACAGAAGATAACAAAATAAATGGAAAAAAATAAGAAAATCTGAGAAACAACTCTCATGAATCTTTAATCGTAGAAAAATGTAATTACAAATAACACCTCAAGCTTACAAATAAGCAACTAAATTGATCCTCAAGATCTCTCCTCTCTTGGATCATGAATCCAACCCTTTCCTTATAAAATCCCCTTCATGTATAGTGAATGATATCTCTGTAATATAAGGAGGTAGAAACCAAGGAGCTACATAGGATCCTCCTCCATTTAGGAGTTCGTTACAAAAGATTCCAACAAGAACATAACAAATTCCTATTGTGATAAATGCATTTTGAAACAAGTCATACTGATTGATATGGTGATCAAACACATGTCCCTCATGTCCAAATAACTCCTAGGAAACCATTCAAACCTTCCCTTACAGCTAGCATCCCTCCCATAGCTTGGATTTTTGAGTCTGTTAGAGTTCACAACGCCTTTGACAGCATGCACCGTGAACTTTCTTGTAGGTGATGATTTCAACTTTTCTCCCAAACGACGAACTGAGTTAGACTTATATTTGGTCAGCAAGTCCATGATATTATGATTCATCTCCAAAAACAATTTTAGAATAACCCAAATCATAAGTTAAAAGTTATGATTAAAAAATGATTCTGATGTGTGCTAATTCCTACAAGCTATCCCAAATTACCACTTTACAATGCCTTTGACAACACACACTGTGAACTTTCCTGTAGGTTTCTGTTTACCTCCAAATTGATTCCAAAATTTAAAAAGTTGCATAAGAAGTTGGGAAAAACCATCCAGATCCTGCTAAAACCTCTTGAAACATGAAGTAAACTTGGATAAATCATATGAAGATGTTAAATTTAGCTCAAGACCCAAAATCATCACTCAAGTTGTAATTGTATGCACAAAAATAGTTGGAGGATGAAGAGGTTGAAAGTATGAGGTGAGAAAAGAAGAAAATAAATCCAACTTGGATGAAGCTACAAACAAGAAGAATTGAAACAACTCTATGTAAAATAGAGGGTTTGTAGTGCCAATGGTTAAGTTCACAACACCAGTTTGCAGCGCATATTTGTAATGGACAATTTGCAGTGCAAAATTGATAGTGGATAAAGTTATTGTTTGCAAGAGAAAAATGTAGGATGACCCTGGTGTGTCTAAACTTAGGACCGTGCTTTGTGAACTCGAGTTGGACTTAAAGGAATCATCAAATATTTCTCAATCTACTACAGCAAGTTCATAGGACCATTTTGCAGCTCCACTTTTCAAACTAAAGTAGTGCACTTCATTCAAACTATTAGGGTTGTTCCTTAACATAATCCTAAAAATAATAATGAATTGAGCGTTGAAGACGATGTGAACTCCCCTGACACATTTTCAAAGTGAAATGATGAGAGATTAGTGCATAAGGTACTTCTTGGTACACTGTGAAATTTTAGGTGAGTTGGCAACAAGTAAATCTGACATCCGACTTAGCCTTCAAATGGTTGAAAATGACATAATGGAAGTTTTGTACACACCCTTGAGATGAGACATATGATGATGATGATTTTAAGACTATGGGTGTGACCAATGTTGACCCCTATTTCTTTCATGATGTAAAACACTATCATGACACCAAGACTCTTACATGGACTAAGGTTATAATTTCTTACTCTTGAACATTTCATGTGCTAACACCTTCATAAAATTGTCACATTAATTAGACTAAAAAATATTTCTATCTACATATTTTGCAGAATTAACAACAATTAGTTCAAGAAAAAATCAGTGCAAAGATTAAAATCATGGAAGGTGCATAAAGAACCTACAATCGGGATGAAGAAATGGGAACGTTGTATCCTGGTATGAGTATTGAAGGTACATAATCCAATGGACATAGGGAAGGCTTACATGAGAGCATGAACTTGGTAGAGACCATAAAGAGTTTGCAAAAGGACATCCAAAGTTACAAAGTTGATAATGATAGGATTATGAAATCCAAGGATGAGAAATATGGCTTCAACATCAAGTTTATACAAAGCTTGAACATAATTGAGAAAATTTGGATAAGGAGACCAAGTCAATCAAATCAGGAATACATAGGTCTCATGACAAGGGAAGAAAAAAAAAGAGTATTGACAGACATCTCCATCACTCTCCAAGACGTTCAACCAGGAGATAAAGCAGTAGCTCAAGCTCACTCCTGTTTGGAAGCATATGAATAAATAAGGGGTGTACAAGCTACAGGGAGAAATGAATAAGATTAAGCCTCCTACTTTTGACAATGAACATATGAAAGAGAAGGATGAAGAAACATAGTTTTTGGGTATGAGGAAGTACTTATAACTGCATAAGTACTATGCACAGGTAGAAGGGTGAATTTCCATTTATCATCTCAATGGGAAAGCATCCATGTGGTGGGATCAGTTTGTTCAAGTGCATCATATTGATGAGAATAAGGTTACTTGGAGGTAATTCAAGTGATATTTTGAAAATAAATATTTAACCAAATGCTACTATGATAGGAAAATGAAGGAGTTATTTGAACTCAATCTTGGGAGCATGACCATAGATGAATACGAAAGGATATTTTTAGAGATGTTGAAATATGTACCTTTTATCAAGGATTATCCCAATACATTGGAAGAGACCATAAGGCGTGCTAAATGTATTTATTATCAACAAAGGGGAAGACCTACTTTCTAAAAGGTTTGGAAAGACAAGATGAAAAGCAAGGTGGAAAAGAGAAAGAAGGGGACTAAGCCACCATTTTCTAGGAATACTGCACAAGAACAACCAACTTCCAAGGAGACTAGAATGACTGAGGAAATGGAAACCAGGCCAAGGAAGAAACCAATGAAGTGCTAGGGTTGCAATACAAACCATATGTTTAGAGACTTCCCTCAAAGAGGTGAAAAAGTGGCGGTTGTGCACAATGTACACCAAGATATGACAATTAAATACATGGGTAGAAGTATACCTAGGATTTATGCATCCTTGGACAACAAGAAAGATGAGTGTCAACTGCACATGATCTAGGTGGAAGGTAATATTACGATCAACCCATTTCTATTTTAATTGAATCACGAGCTAGTCATAATTATCTAGATCCTAAGATGGTGGAAATATTCCAATTTCCGAGAAGCAAGATTGAAAAGCCTTGGTTGGTGCAATAAGCTACAAGGGCCAAAAGAAAAATTAATGATATAGTCAAGATATGTCCAATGGAAATGAATGGAGTTACCACAAAAGTTGATTTGAATATCATACCTTTGGTATTGTATGATTGCCTCATTAGTATGGATTGGTTGGAACAACATCATGTTGTTCTAGATTGTTACAACAAGGAATTTACTTTTATGAATGATCAGGGATACTTAAAAACATTTCAAGTCATTCCAAGATATGTGATTGTCAAAGAAATTTCCTCCTTGCAATTGAAGAAAAGCTACACGAAAGGATGTCAAGTTTTTGCAATGCACATGGAAGAGAAACATAAGGATAAAGTGCCAAGTGTTACAGAATGTGTAGTACTGAAAGAATTCAAGGATGTATTTAAAGAGATACTGGGCTTGCCACTGAAAAGAGATATCGATTTCTCTATAAATTGGATTCCAGAAGCAACTCCTATATCCAAGACTCCTTAGAGGATGAGTACACCAAAGCTAAAAGAATTGCAAATGCAACTTGAAGATATTCTAGAGAAAGGATATATACCCCCAAGTGTGTCACCCTGGGGTGCACCAATATAGTTCATGAAAAATAAGGATGGTACATTGAGGCTTTGTATCAAATTCATGTAGTTGAACAAAGTACCAGTAAAGAGCAAGTATCATTTTCCAAGGATAGATGACCTCTTTGATCAACTGTGGGGCACACAAATATTTTCAAAGATTGATCTTAGATGTGGCTATCACCAAGTGAGAATAAAAGAAGAATATATAAGAAAGACTACTTTCAAAATGAGGTATGGTCATTACAAGTTCACAGTGGTTTCTTTCGATTTTTCAAATGCACCAGTTGTCTACATGTGTTTGATGAATGGAGTTTTCATAAATTACTTAGATAAGATTGTCGTTGTATTTCTGGATGACATTATTATTTACTCAAAGTATAAATAAGAGCACGAGAAACACTTCAGGATGGTGCTACAATTATTAAGGGAGAATTAATTGTATGTGAAGTTGCGAAAGTGAACATTTTACCAATGATAGATCCATTATTTGGGTCATATCATCTCAGGGTAATGGATAGCAATGGATCCAACAAATATAAAATCCATTAAATAATGGCCAACACCGAGAAATGTCGTAGAAGTGAGATCCTTCATGGGGTTGGCAGGGTACTACAAAAGGTTTATTGAAGGTTTCTCAAAGATAGTGCATTCAATCACGTCCTTGTAGAAGAAAGGTGTGCGATTTGAATGGACTCTGGATTGTCAAGGGATTTTTCATCACTTGATTTTTTTGTTGACAAGTGCGTCTATTTTGAGGATTGGCACTGATCCAATTGAAGACTTCGTTGTATGAACATATGCATGTAAGGAGGGGATTGGGGGAGTCCTTAGTCAAAATGAACATGTAGTCTGCTTCGAGTCAAGGAATTTAAAAGAGCATGAAAGACTCTATTCCACTCATGATTTAGAATTGGCAACCATAGTGCATTCCTTGAGGATGTGGAGACACCATCTCATGGGGAAAATATTTAAATTGAGAGAAGACCATTGTGGTATTGGTGTAGACCTCTGAACCCTCTGGTCGAGGTCCACAGGATCGATCTAAATCGGCCCCTGAGTCTAATTGACTCTTTGATTTTCTCTTTGGAAATATCTCATACAATCATGGCGTATCCACAGGTCCTTATGAATTGAGCCTGTGTGAACAAAAACCATGCGCCAACCAAAATCTCCTTGACCACAATAGCGTCACGCTCTTCGCTAATTTGAGACTTTGGGTCTCGCAATTTCACGATCCCTATTGTCGATTTTCTTGGCCCTACACTACCGAAAACCCAAAATGTCGATTCACTGAAATGTTTGGCCGCGTCCTCCTCCACAACTGTATCACGTTTCATGATTTTGGGAATCCCGGAACAAGGATCCCTATCTCTCATCTTCAAAAATAAAGAAATTTTGAACCCCGATGTGCTTAGAAAAGACTGGCTCCCCAACAAGACTTTTCGCCAATTCAGAGTTTCAGACTTCGCGTCTTTGCGAATCCTGATGCAAGGCTCTCGAATATCCAACTTAAGAAACCCCAAAACAGTGAACGAAGTTTGACTCCAACTGGAGACAAGTACACCACTTGTATTCTCCATTGTCCTTTGTCTCTGACATAGATTCTTGCTACCTGTTACTCAAGCTTTCCGGATTTCAGGACTTGAGTGATATTCCAACAGTCGTTCATCTGCACTCCGGATTTATCAACCCTGATTTACCGAAATGATCTTGACAGCTTAATAGTTACGATCAATGATCATAGTTGAATACTGGACCCCATGGGATGGTTTATTCCAACCCTTATCCAACCTACAACTCCTCTGGATCCTACGACCCTCACAACTTTATGAATTCTCCATAGATAATTCCGACCGCTTGTTTCCTCCTTGACAGCTCTTGCAAAATGAACCAGTGTTCTTTTACTAGAACGTAACCTCTGCGAGACATTTCCAATATCTGTCTCCCTTTGGGTATTTTCAAAGGTACTGATCCTCCTGAGATTTCACTTGCAATTCAAGTCTCAAAGGACTCCTGCATGCACTCCTTGCAGAACTTTTTCAAATACTTCAAAGTATTTGACTCTTCGACTCTGTGCACCTTCTGCAACAACAGTCCTTCAATTCTTTCCTTAGCTAATAGCTTCTAAGGTTTCAATAAGACTGCACACACCTTGCATGGATTCTATGCTTCACTTGCACTTCTGTTGGAATGAGAACAATGGTATCCCTCCTGAGCTTTCAGAGACAAATTCTGAACCTTTGTCAATGCACTCCTTGCAGGAACTCTCACTTAGGAAGAGAAACAATTGAAACTCATTCTCTTTCTCTCTCAGACTTCAAACATTTAACATGAAATATTATATACACACAGTATTAAAGAAAATGAATAACAGAGAGAATGAAACAACCATGAGCATACCATTCACCATGTATAAACAGAAAACATCATGACACCATGAAAGTTGAGTCAAAGATTCATATATTAACTCAGTTGTCTATGTACATGGGTTCTTATTTATAGCTCTCTGCTACAACTCTCTTCTCCTGTTCTATGCTAATGTTATAATGAATACAACAACTACTATGATACAAAGTCGAGGGTGTCTATATCCGTTTTCCCTCCTTCTCCTAAAACTGTCTAATCTATCAGTCAAATCTACCTACTTTCATTAACTATGCATAAATGCCTTTACATTCTATAGATGAGAGAGAATCGTTCATGATCTGTTTACAATGTCCAAGTACGCTTCCCTTTAACCATTACATTAATATTTCAAAAACATGCGCTGGTGGTCTTCCAGCTATCTTCTGCCTTCACACTCGTTTGGCTGCTAAAGATGCTCCTGCATTAGGTATGAAATATGTATTTAGTCATCCAAATTTAAATGCTCGACAAAGTAGATGGCTAGAGTTCCTCAACGACTATGATTTTGAAATCAAACATATCAAAGGTAAAGAGAACAAGGTGGTTGATGCACTTAGTAGGGGAGTGCATGAGATGCATGCTACAACCATTAACATGTATCAGATAAATTTTAGAGACATAATCCTAGAAGCTGGAAAGTGAGATCAACACTATGAGGAATTAAGAGTAAAATTACAGCAAGGTATTTTGCAAAAGAAACTTGAAGAGTATGAGCTTAAAGAGGACAAGATTCTCATGTATAGGCACATAGTTTATGTTCCTGATTCACTAGATTTGAAAAATATACTATTGAAAGAGTTTTATAATGTGCCTTATGTCGAGCACCTTGGTTATCAAAAGACATTAGTAGCTACTAAGAAGCAATATTATTGGCAGGGCATGAAGAATGAGGTGGCTGAGTATATAGCCAAGTCTTTGGAGTGTCAAAAGTTAAGGTTGAGCACAAACACCCAGATGGTTTATTATAGCCATTTCCCATTCCTGAGTGCAAGTGAGAAGTTATAATAATGGATTTTATAAATAAGTTGTCCAGATCATCCAAACAAAATGATTCCATCTGTTGGTCACTATAATTGCTTATTTAACTAAACAATCAAGTGCTACATAAATTGTCAACCCAGGGAAGTCTGTTTATTTCAAAGGTAATCACACACTGTATATGATCAATCTCAAAAGAAATCT